>QGMF01000149.1:0-57630 GCA_007821475.1 Lachnellula arida
GTGCTAACATGTTATGTGGTGATAAGTGCGTGCCAATAGATAGTTCCAACCAAAAATAGCCAATCACAAGTTCTTCAGGGCAAACTCCTCGCCCTCTCTATAACAAGCTCGCTCCCCTCGCTCCCGCATCAGGATTAACCAGATATGCAAGCGGTGCCCAAACCCTCCAATGCAAAATTCCAATGTGAGCAATGCGGGTAGCAATGTCCTTGATATCATCCTTCGAGCCCCCACTCCCATTTCCACCCACAGGGACCTTCGGACTGCCAGTAGCAGCATTAAAGAGTGCCAAACTCGTGAAAGGTGTATACGTCCCTACTAGCTGCTGCAAGATAGGGAAAAGTTGCGTTAGAACGCGGGCCTCGGCTTCTTGGTATATCCAAGAAGAGGCGTTGGAGATGTGGGAGGCAAGATAGGACTCAAAGTACAGGAGGCAGGTAAGAGGGGTTTCTGTGAGACGCAATATTTCAAGAGCAAGGTGAGGGGAGAGCGTGTTCCATTTGTTGGCGGACGTGGCTGTTGCAAGGATTGCGAGAAAGTAAGTTCGGGCTTGGGTGGCGGAGGACGAGGTAGGGAGGGAGAGGTAGAGAGGGTTTGGGGGGTAGGTTTGTGGGGTTGAGGCTGTGGATGATGGAGATGAGCGGGGACTGGAGGCTGTTGAAGTGCTTTGGTTGTCTTCGATGCTGGGTACCCAGATCTGGTGGCCCGTTACAGTACGGATAAAATGGCCACGCTTAATAATAGGACACTTTGGTTTGGAATCAAAGTGATAGGGCATAGGGATCGTTGGAAATGAGAGTGTGGCGTTATTGTCAGGCGATGTTGGGCGAACAAAAGGAGACGGCGTGAACGAAGTCATTGGCGTGTTATCCTGTACATACCGCGTGTCATATTGGTTTTCCACCTCGAGGTTGCGGTAAAGCTGCATACATATTTCGAGATTAATCAAGTCTAGGAGGTCTAATCGAAGCTTGATTAAACGCTCCTCGTCGAAGAGGAAAGTGTGTGGTACAACTTCGTCTCTTAATGGTAAAGCCAGATTTACGAGAGCTTTCATAAAATCCCACGTGTTTCCTTGCGTGTGCATAGCGGCATCTAAGGGGACTAGATCAGGTAAGCTGCTTGCTCTCCTGTACCATGCGTGCGCTCCAGCGATATCGACTCGTCGTAGGGCAATCTTTTTCATAAAGAACTTTCGTTCGAATAGAACAGTATCTTCAATGAGTATTGGCCGTAGGCATCGGATTTGATAATTCGCAACATCCTAAGGACAGTCAACCTTGTAATAGTTTGGAGAGCAGACTTTCACTTACGAGTTTCATGGCCTCCAAAACACTAAGTAGGTTCTGCATACCAGCCACTAGAAGAGCCACATCGCCATTTTGGTCTCCATTGCTAAGCTGTGTCACCATTTCGTCCACCCAGTTATCTCTCATAGGAGCGCAATGGCATTTAAGAAGTCGGGAAAGCCACACAGCTAAGTTGACGAGATCTGCTACCCCTTTCCGGAACTGCTGCATAAGCAAATCCACATCGAATGTTTCTTCAACTGAGGCGCGGTCACGTTGTGGTACGAGAGTTTCGAGGATGCCTCGAATGGCTTTTAACGTGGCCGGTAAACACCACTCTTTCTCTCCGAGGGCCTCGAATTGCTCCCTATTAGAGATGTATTCCTGAAGTTGTAATTGCATAGTCTTCCAAAAGTGGCTTGCCTGCTGAGTCTTCTGCTTTCCTTTCTCTCCGTTAAGATTTGGCCGGAAATGGAGATCTGGATCAAAATTGATATCATGTCGTAGTTTTGGGTCGTGGACAAATCTATTCACATCAAGTTCACTTAGTGTTCCCTTGGTGACGGGCGGTTCCAAAGTCGTGTTCTGCTTCGAGATCCCTTCTGTCTGGATAGCAACACACGGTCCTGAATCTTGAGAGCTCGTCCCCTCAACTAGTGAAGTCTTCCCCCCTCCACCATTATTTTCAGGAAGCGATTGTCCGTTTTCTGCCGCAACGCTATTGCTATGCTGTTGCCAACCCATTCTTCGTTATGGCAAAGGTAGTCTACAAGTAGACTGGAGCGAGGATTAGCAGGTGCCTAAAACCTATTTTTGAGCATAATACTTACTATTTTACTGAGAGGAGCCTTTTTTTGTTCGTTCTCTTCGAAAAGCTCTTTTCGACGCTTTGCTTAGGCCTTCTATCGCTTGAACGAAGCTTTGTTTGCTCTTATTCATAGTTCTCAAGAACACAAGTTGTGGGCGTAAGATGTCTCTTCGCAACGATCCTCTTTGCCGGTGGGACTAGCTCGCCCAGTTGTCTCGAATCTTGCCATCCCCCCTTTCTAGGGCGGTCTATAACACCCATCCCCTAGTCGATAGTAGCACCTTAAGAGGTCCTTCTCGCCCGACATAGTCGAATCTGATCTAGGAAAGTGATTTCCTAGAAAGTAAGTAAGGGCAGCGGAAGTTGCTCCCGACCCATGTTGCCTTTATCCCTACCCCACCTATCCTGGGAACTGGGTCCTTTGGGCGTGGGGGATGCGTATGCTGGCGCCTTGGAAGAAGCCACTCGCATAAAGTTCGCCTTACTTACAGTAATCTAAAAAGCAAATGGACGAGCGCATAGCCGGGGCTACACTGCTGCTTTTTACTTCCTCGGGTATCTTCCTAAAGCAGGAGTGTGGTAGTAATTAAACTGAAGTAGCTACGAGGCACGCTCCGTCGCTGTGCAAATAAAGGGGTGGATAGGCAATATGAGCATTTCTGTGGAGAAACAGATAGAAGATAGGCATTTCTACCTTAGAAGGGGGGTAGTGATAGTATTTATATAGATAAATTTAAGTGCAGATGTCAATAGTTAGCATTCATATTATGATAACGTATCGGCGCAAGAACTGTTGGACATACTTGCGTGAAATCCTATCTTACACTCTTTTGCGCTTTTGCGCGTGGACCCCCCTGTACATAAAAATTCTAATAAAGGCGTGATATTCAAAACGCCACGTTTCTTACAGTGATTCACATTTTTATTTTCTAATCTGGGTATCAAGAGTACAAGGGGCGAAAGCCTTAATGCCTAAATAGCATCCAAAGATGGATAAATAGCGATTGGCAGAGAAAGCCCTGTTTAATTCCTTTATGCCGGAAAGAGAATATCCGCTACGGTAGGGCTTTACCCTCTCCTTACTCTTTGTCCTTGTCGCCTATCTTGCCAAACGATTTGATCTCGTCAGAGATACGACGCTTTGGTGGGATCTTGAACTGTTGATATTCGACGGTAACTACGGTGCTCCAGATGTTGAATGGGATGTCTTAAACCATATCACCTTTGCCTGGTTCCTCTCGGTGGGGTCTACAAACACACGTTTAGCCCCCAGCCTCAACCCCAAAAAGAGTCAAGACATCTCCATCCTTGTTGCTGCTCTTCGGGGAGTCTATATTCTTGATTTCATTGGATTCCTGCAACACCCCGCCGTTGTAATATTCATTGAGAAAGACAAGGATTCAGAACTGTTTAGTGCAGCCAATGGAACTGACCACATTGCCATCCTGCGCACCACAAGCCCATCGCATAAGCCTCTTTCCAACGAGTTTATATGGGTCCGCCTCGATGAGCAAGTCTTGTTCTTTGAAGGAGGACTCGAATTTCGCCTGGAAAAGCTGGGGGGGAAGCTCATGCTCATGATGCGACCTATCGGTGGCAGTGATTTACCCTGGTTCCCAACAAACGAATCCAACCTGGAGAATTATTTGGATAAATACTATTCAAGTGCGCTGAAGACTTTGGACAAATCGTATCGATCAGACAATACCCATATTCTTCCCTTCCACGGCAGCGTCACCCATCGTACAAGAGCCAAATGCCATGAAAGAGCCACGCGTCCACAGAAGTCATTCATCTCACAGACGTTATCCATACCACAGGAGTCATCCGTTCCAAATCAGTCATCCCTCCCACAGGAGTCATCCACCATACAAGAGCCCTATCCCGAAGACAATGATTCTCCACCGCCCAATCTCATTGACGAAGCCTTATCCACGCGAAAGCGAGCAGTATCAGCAACCTCAGAATCCCAGGCAAACGCAAAGAGGACCAAAACATCTGCAGACTCGCCCGGGTTTGAAGATAGCCCTCTCCACCGCGACAATCACGAACGACCCACCGACACACCTTCAAATGCCACATCTGGTCGTTGGCACCAGATCGATGTTGGGATAAAAGCAAGACCAAAATCTCGAGTCTACCTACCCACGCAGATGCGCGAGAGCCCGATCCCTGCTGAAATTCAGCCCTTGATTCTAGACAGAGATGGAAAGGCAGCGATGCACAGAAAAAAAAAGCTACACACAAGCTGAAGGTTCGATCAAGTGCTGGATGAGTGTCAATTACCCTATCGATGATGTTGAGGCGAGTGAAGTACCAGGGTCCGGCGAATGCTCCATGTGTGCGAGGCGTAGAGAGCGAGAACTTCCAACCTGTTGCTTTTATTTCACCACTACGACCAAGGTCAAGTTGTTCAATTAGTTAGATGTTCACCCTACATTGTATTTGCTCGATATCTTGGAGGGATGTTGTTATTGTACCCCGAATTGCTACGGTATTGCTGTTCGTCGAGACTTCCCTATGCTTCAATAGCTATTCATGTCAAACACTACACTCACTGTAACAATACAAATCATTTTCCATCACTGTGCCTTTGTGATGTCCAGCTAGCTCTTGTGAACAGTTTGGATCCCCTTGTAACAAAATTCGCCTTACAGTACACCCTTAAAAGTTCGCCCAACTTTTTATAGAAGTATCATAATTATTCCAAGGCAAAAAAGCCGTTCCGATTCTCGTATAATTTTATTTACCCTGTCATCCATAGCCCATACACTCAGAATCATTAAGAGGTAGGCCCTTTGTTTCATTCATGGCACCATAATATAACCTCTGGTAACACGACGCCTCACGAATCATATACTTCGTGATGAGAGTCTGTATTTAAAGTTAGTGGAGCTCAGAACACGAGAAGGGACATAGTTACCTGTGATAATAATGTGTACTGTAAATACCTCGAGCCGGGGCCCCAATAACAAATCGGCGTCGTCGAAAGTAGTGGATAAAAGTGAAGGTCTTGGAGAGGGAGGTAGTGAAGCTGAGAACTGATCAGAATATAATATTTGCTTTGCTGAAGGTGAAATTAACTAGTCTTGAATGAAGAGTTTCATACTCTGCGAACAAGGCGAAAGCGAGGTGTCTCTTAAGGCTAAAAGATCCAGAGACTCTCTGGGTTCAAGAACGTTGCAGTGACCAGTCTTGAATGAGGAGTTTGATACCTTGCGAACAGGGCGATAGCGAGGTGTCTCTGAATGGGAAAAGACCCAGAGACACTCTGGTTTGATCAATATGTATAGTGATAGCTAGGAGAGAATGCTGATGGTAAGGTTGTTGCTGCTGCGCGTATCTGAGGATGTCAAAGATGAAGTAGGATGCGCGCAACACAAGAGTGGTTAGAGGCAAAACAGGATTTGGAGGAGAAATAATATCGACACAGAGAAGGTACGAGTGAATTACCAGCACATCTCACAAGTGAATGTACGGTAGCATACTTTGGCAGAAGACAAATGGTGAATGTGCGGAAAGTGATGATACTGAAAAGCACATAAACAGGATGATGAAGAGAACTGTTTGGTACTACTGACCTGACCTCATTGATCGAGAACCAAATTGTTCCATCCGACTTGAAAAAGCTTCCAGTTCTGCCACAACCTCCAACCCACACTTCCCACCTGAAGAAATCTAGCTAGCCCTCCCCAAGTGTAAAGCCAGAAACGATACAGTAAACTAGGTACTATCATTACCCCTGGCCTCCTCTAGCAACATAGACTCTGGTGACGTTTGACTTATATTCGTAGCGGGGGACAGGAATCGGTCGTTCAGGATGTGTTGGAAAAAAAAGAGTATTACCACATTCAGCAGACTGAAATCCAAAGATAAAACTTGGAAGACGAGAATTTCGTCGGCGAGAAACGACAGTGCGGACTTTGTGTGAGCAAGCCAACCACCTGGTGCGTCATCGTCGAGGACTTTGGCGGAGTCCACTCCGAGTTTTAGAACATCAAGGATCGTAACAATTACAGACGTTGGTAAATTGGCTCTCCAGAATGCCAATCTCTGATCCCTGCTGTTGGGTTCCAGGAGGGAGGAAAGCCTACCATCGGCAACAAACTCATGGACAAGCCTGGCGATCTCCATAATAATCCGCCTGGAGTAGATATCAACCTGCATGTCAACCATATCTTGGAGGTCATTTCTGAGGGCCTTATATTCTGCATCACTGATATCAGGCATAGGGCCGCCGAAGTCCAGCTGTTCTTCTTGGTCAGGAATGCCCCATGTGCCGAAGAATTCTAGTTGTCCAGATGCTAAGATGGGAGCGAATTTGTCATAATAGGGGTTGGACCGGTCGGTAAATTCAGCGTATTCGGTGCTCGCACGCTCGAATCTGTCGAATCGTTCCTTGGTAAATGGACCAACAGGAAAGGAAGGTTGTAAAACAATAGGATCAACAACGCCAGGGACTGTTGGGAGAGGATGCAGGAGGAGGTGTTTCTTGTATTCCTCGCGAACAGCCTCAAGTTTGTCATGTGTAATTACTTTAAAATTATTAGCAGGGTGCATTTCTCTTGAGCTTATTCTACTTACCTGGTCTTGGAGGAGTCTGAAAGAGTGTATCCATGAAATCAAGCGCCTCTTGGCTACCCTCAATAAATGAAGTGATTTTCCTCTTCCTTGCAAGCTTCTCCACCTCTGTGTTAGTATATACGTCAAATGACTAGAACCGCCCCTAACAAGTTGTAAATGACTAGAACCGCCCATAAAAAGTTGTTAATGACTAGAACCGCCCTCTCACCAAAAAAAAGTAGTATATCCTCACGCTTCTACATTACACGCTTCTATATTGCATATATTAATTGCACCCTTCTTATTTATTCTTCTACATCGCATGCATTACACTCTTCTTATTTATTCTTCTATATCGCATGCATTACACCCTTCTTATTTATTCTTCTGCGTCGCATGCGTACTCTTCTTCTTCTATTATTCTTTTATATTATAATCGCATTCTTCTTAGGTAGGTATGCTTCTATATCGGATAAATCTATATCCGGATATGTGGGTCTAAGGCCCCACATATCAGCCCCCTCCTAAGCCTAAAGTAGTCGAGAGGGCGGTTCTAGTCATTAATAACTTTTTATGGGCGGTTCTAGTCATTTGACGTAGTATATATGGCGCGAACACTTGGTGGATTTGGTGTGTATAGGACGAATCGGTAGCCCTCGCAACTTTGGAGCTCAATGAGTTGTTCTTCGAGGTCACGAGTCAGACGAGCGCCAGTCAAATAACCAGAGACTACTGCAGCTGTCGCACCCTCCGGAAGGACAGACTGGCCACTGGCCAAAGAGGTTTGTTGAAGATGGACATCGTCGGCACTGTCGACATGGGTATCAATATCCTTCTGTAATTATCCAAGGTTAGAATACGGTGGTCTTGAAACAGAATACTCGGAGGGGGACTTACATGTGCTTGAACTCGGTCCAAGGCATCTGCGTCGTTGTGCTGTCTAAAGTCTTGCGCAGTTGGTGCGTCGGCCTCGCTGGGGTTCTAGGACCGGGTCAGTGGAAGGCTTGATTGGATCGATTACTGGGAAGAATACCTGGATTGCTTCACCTTCCATTGCTTGTGGAGCATTCGTGGTGTCTGTGACAGTGTCTGTGGGTGCAGGACCACTAGTAAATGTCTACGATAGGTGAGTCTCTCTCTCTTGTTTGGTGAGACACTTGGGGTGTCTTACGACGTTGATGATTATTCTTCGCTCGAGAAGGTCAGCAGGTTGTATGAAGCACGATTGAATGGGAGCTCAAAACGAACCTCGTTCGGCAGCGGACGCAGTGTTAAAGTTTGTCTGTGGAAGAGAACTACACGTTCTTAGAAAGTTCAGTACTCCTGCACGAATTGATTAGAGAGGCAATGCTAACCTGGTTGTGGACAACGTTTTGGCAGTGAATGTTTTGAGAGAGTGTTGTGGGAGAATGGAGGTTGGGGTGGAAAGCCGAAGTTGACGAGAGGTGGGAAAGAAAGTTTACGCTCAAAGCACTTCGGTAGCAGGTTCGATATAGCGTCCTCTGTCAATCCTTGATCACATGCACCCGGCACCCATCTACTCGACCGTTAGCTTGGCATGGCATGGTATACAATACTCGCCTTGGGCTGACCTCTGGAAAGCACGCAGCACCTTATAAGAAAAGAAAGCACAGCTGCGGCTAGCAACATTTCCGCACGTCTTCAGCAGGAATAATATGCAGAAGATCACTAGTATGAATAACTATCCACGCCTACCAATGATCATTCGATAGTGCAACGGCTATCTTCGATTATTATTTCCGATTGGAAGGAAGAAACAAGGAGGTGGGCGCTATAATAAGCGTGTCTTTATACTCCCTAAAGTCACAGTATGGGCCGCAATATGGTTGCATGTTCATTCCATTAATCTACTAAAGGCTTCAGTCTAAATACAAGCCTTTGTCATCGACATTGCTCAGATGCCACTGGTCCGACGAATCTCATCATATACTCAGTGGATCTTCAAGTATTAGCTGAAGACCATTCCAACTCCTCAGTATTACCACTTCGGGTCAGACGCCAAAACACTCGCAGACAATTTTTCCCAGCTTGGCAGTGTTGCTTGCGATATGGGTTGCTGGTTGGCGGATGAGGTAGAAGATTCTCCGGGTTGCTTCATATTCGACCCACGTTCTTCAGCAGATAAGTGCGCAATGGACTCCTCTTCTTGTGCTACTTGATCGTCGTTGCCTCCTTCGTAGCTAGTAAAAGAGAATTCTCCATTCTTCTTCTGCCATGCATCTTGTTGACCTACTTCCGATTTGGGCAAGAAAGATCTCAAGCTTTCATCCATAGGGTTGAGGTCGTCTCGGAGCTGTAGTCCATCAGGTCCAGTTGGGTAACCAGATGCCACCCCACCATCAACTATAACGAGTCCGAGTCTGTCTAGTTTCTCGGCTTCTTGGTTCTGGAGATCGGTGAAGGCTTTTTCGCGCTCTTTATGCTCTGTCACAGAGACGATTTTGATAAATTCGCTTTTAGAAACTTGAGGAGCAACAACACCACGACCGTGTTCATCGAACCATAGGAAAGCCAGTTTCAATTTATCATTTCTATGAACCTCAGTTAGTTCCAATGGTATCCCCGAGTCGGTGGCCTCTGTGGGTGCGCGAGTGGCTATAACAGCTTGGTTGGAAGGGTGGACACAACCACTATCAGCGACCATGAAGAAAAACTCGCGTTGCCGCGTTGTGGCTACAGCAATGCGATGCTTAGTCAAGAAACCACAAAGGCCTTGGATGTTCGAACCGCATACTGTGTCAAGGATAGAGATGTTACGCTCGTAACTCTGTGCTCTGTCGATAGTAGTAACCGTCAAGCCATAGAAGCGAGGGTTTTGAGCAATGAATGTTAGATACAGCTGATACTGTTTCAAGTATGGCACCTGGACTAAGAAATCCTCAATATTGATATCGGTGACTTCATCCAGGAGACGGCTAATCAAAGTAAGAGTCCAGTGCATGGTCTGAGAATTAGCTCTGCTCGTGCCGTTGACTTGCTTATACGAGAAACTTCCTTGACAATCAATCAAGATCGGGCGGATTTCGTCCTTCGTAAACACCAAGGTGGTGGAGCCTGGACCTCTGTTTCCGAAGTCCTCTGCATCGAGCTTCTTAGCCCAATCGTTAATACGTCTCGCCATCTGGAACTTGTCAGGGTTGAGGTGTAGGTCACACAACGGCGACATGATCATGCTGTTGACGTAGGAAGTGTAATTGGCAAGGTCGAACTGACCGTTGGGCATTCTCAGTTGCTCCGTCATCACCCAAGTGGGCCAGCCATGGATCCGTAGGGCGTGAAGTAAAGATTGTCTCGTGAAAACAGCGAAGTGGTTTAGGATGTCACCTTGCTCATTCTTGGCATTATTAGAGAAGATTGATGGTGGCAACTGCTTGCTGTCGCCATCAAGAATACACTTCTGGCCCTTTTCCATAAGCCACACCATGATAACTTCAAGATGGGTCGCCGAGGTAGCTTCGTCCATGGCTGCTGTATCTTGAAGGTCTCGGAAGACCTTGCCAACCTTGTCCGCGCCAACAGTGGTGGTCATGAACACCATTCTCTTAATCGCGACGATGGCTTTGAGTGCTCGCTGGCCCTCCTGTCGAATAATATCTAGGTCATTCTTGTTTCGCTGCTGGACAGGTTTCCGGAGAACTTCTTCGAGTTTCTGGAAGTCTGCCCGAAGGCTGTGAAGTTCCGGGTCTTCTGATGGTGTCAAACCAATCATTTCGCAAATCTGATTGGCTCCGCAGTCACGAAATATGTAGAGATCTTGGAGCCGGGATTTCTCGACTCGCTTGGGATACTTTGCTCCTTTGCCCTTGATATCGGTGGTGTCTTCATCCATGACCGCATGGGTCGAGGCCGCAACGAACTCCTCAACGGTCTTGGCATCACAGTTGTAGAGATGCTCAATCTCCGTATTTTCAGGCCACATACGGAACATCGTGAATTTTCCACGATCCAATTCCCCATCTTGACTATGCTTGGCAAACAAATCGTGGACTCTCTCACGCATACGCTGGTAAAAGTTGTTTACTATGACATTTGAAGGAGCGTAGCCGCCAACTCGCTCCCCGGCGATGAGACGCAGGAGGATCACCGCGGTAAGTGCAGTTGTTTTTCCAGATCCCGCACAACCTTCAATGGTCAATAGGCCGAGGGGGACTGCATGCACAAACTTCAAGAAGCTTTCACGTTGCAGTGGCGTGAGATCGGCAAGGACAAGATCCCGATGCTGTTCAGGCAAGCCTTCTGGTACTTCAACAAAGCTGAGCAAATGGGGAGGCTCAGTGAGAAAGGCACCTTGAAGGAGCGCCCGAAATTGCTCGTAGATATCTGGACGACGCTCAACTCTATCTTTTGGCACCTTAGCCGTCGTGTCACCGCTGCTGGCGAAGGGGTCCGTCTAATAGGTGTAGTTAGAACAGGTGAATCGAAAGAAAAACGATCTTGGAGAAGGCTTGGAATACCTGGACTGCTTCACCTAGCACTGCCTCTGGATTACTCGCGGTGTCCTCGATAGTATGCTGTGATGTAACAGTACCCTATAAAGGAGTATGTCAGCTAACCTTCAAGCCGACAACAGGTCGAAAGAGTGAATTTACCTCATTCTGATCGAAAGCACCTGTCTGCGCCGTGTCCCAAGCAGACATTCTGGAGAGAGCCTGTGGCTCAGGCTGTTCGTGATGATTATCTCACAATCAATGGGTAGGTATGTATGGTTGTTGTGAGTGTAACCACCGCGGGGGGTTGAAAATTGATGAGGTCGAACTGTGAGTCGCCCGAAGAGGAAAAGAAGAAGTAAACAAGCGATGGTGAGAAAGCCTTACTGTAAGGCCTCGCGCTACTGCTGCAAGCTAATCCCAACCGGGTGATCATTCAATGTAGGTACTGTATGCTTTGTGTGGGCCGGTTGCCGTGCTGAGCGGCAGGTTGTGGCAGATTCCACTTGCTGCAGGCGGGCGGACAGGCTGTTTGAACATAACACCATAACAAAGACGTTATTACTAGATTTGCGTCTTGACTCCAACTGAAACTGGTGCAGCTGAGCATAGTATTCTAACCCAGGCTTAGTATAACGTGCTCGCAGTTTTGTAATTCCCCTTGGTGGCATTTTTCGAGGAAGGCAAGGCTTTCGGCACCAGAGATCTGCCACTTCCAACCATCTTTTCTACCCCCAAAGTATAATGAGATCTCAACTACTGTAATGATGAAGAGCCACCTGGACTGGGATTGCTCTGTATGAAATAAGGTATGTTCGAGCATTGTAGCATAGTATCCATAGTATGCATAGTATGAGTATAAAATTGTTCGAAAATAGCTATTTCAATCCATATGAGTGCGGATACTATCCTATTCGAGTACCAGGCAAAGTTTGGAGAAAGATATCGAGTACGTGACAATCTCCTTTGGCCGGCTTCATGTTTGCACTCTCGCTGCCGTATCTTGATCGTTCTAATGGGTCCGGAAATGGTAATTTTTCCATTGTTAGACCATCCAGTTTAAAATGTCTCACCCACAGTGGAAGATTAAAAAAAGTTTGAACTATACTACAATTGTGCTGTTCATGAATCTCCGAGCTGGGCTTATAGGACTTGCTTGTTTGTACAACACGTTCTGAAAATTGGACCAAATTCACAGGCAACAGACGCCAGGAGAAATCTCCAAATACTAAGCTTACAATTTCGCAAGGTGAAATGCAGTATAACTCCAAAGCCTAATCCACACCTCGTGGGAGCTGGACGCGATTATAACAAGTTGATTCCTCCCGAAACGACCCAAAATACACTTAACTTTTTGTACCCCTTATAATTATAGAGCTTGGGAGATTCCTTGACAGCTTGTCAGCTTGAGGCTTTCGGGCACGGCATATGCCGATACTTTCTAGTATTGGACAAGTCTTTACGGCCCTCATTCGTATAAAACTTCTTGTCCCAATCGCTGTTAAAGTGATGGTACTTCCAGCCCCGCATCAAGTTCAACTTTGATAAAATCCCTGACCATGGCTGGGCAACGTATTGTCAAAGTCGGATACCGGAACCGGCCCGATACCGTTCCAAAACGACCAATCCATGGTCGAAGAATCAGGCATTAGTATGTTTGACTGGTCAAAACCCTGCGTCTCAAAAGGCGGTTGTTGATTAAGCCACTGGTACGCATCCTCAAACTGGTTGCCAACCTGATTTCCTATCTCAGGCGGGGAGTCATTTGATTGTGTGGCAGAGTTTGAAGACTTCCTAGCAGCAAGATTTTCTCTGAACCGCATAATGAATCTGGGCGTCGGTATATCAGGTTGAAGCTTTTGAAGTACAGACTCTCGTGCCTCCCACGATTTGACGGTCAAATTTGCCATAGCCATATGGAGAGTAGTTCCTTTACGCCCATGTCTCTTCCCCATCTCGCTTTTAGAGCGGCGATCAAAACTTGCTTCTAGTTGTTTCCATGCTCGATCTGCTAGTTCTCCAGTGGTGCGGTAACGCAAAGCACATATGAGGTAGACGTGCGCAGGAAAAGGGAAGTTGGTGTATATGTACCAAGAAAATCTGCTGATGCTTTTGGCACCCATCAAGTTGTAATGGTTCTCCAACATTGCCAAACTTGAGTTGAATAATCTATCCAGCTCTTGTTCTGACATTTCCTTTGATTTACTAGACATTAAACTTGGATGGTGCGTGCCCATACGAAGTCTAAAAATAGAACCCCGTGCCACTGCCGAAGAAATGTAATGCAAAGGTACCTGAGCGTCGCAATATCTCAAGTACTTCTCTTGAAGCATAGCTTCAAACGCATTGATTGCAGCATCATCTATTTCAGATGGTCCGCACATACGCCGGGTTTGACAGAGGAATTGGGCAACTTCACACCTCAGAAGGGCAAATAGCATCTCTGTAACACCTGGATGTTCGGCGGGGGGTTCTCTCATGTCTGGGAATAAAGAGCTGTCGTTGACGTTTGATGGTAGTTTCGTCGTCCACATGTGCATGTGCAATGAGGGCCCGTATCCAGAAAGTTCTCCGATACGGGTATCAAGAAGAAGAAGCTGCCACCACAATCTTCTTCTCATTTCAACTTCAAAGGGTAGGAGCCCATATGCAGTGCCGTCGACATTGAGGCCTATTCTCTGGGCAATACGAATAGATATGCCTGTCAGACAGAACAGTGCTCGGGGATCGATCGAAAAGTTGAGACTAGAAAGCTGCCACAGTCAGATTGAAGTACAAAGTAAGAGGGTGTTTGTTACCAAGTAGAGTAGGAATCCTTGCAAGATGGTCATATCTGACGACCGGAGAAATCCTGCTCGGAGAAGGGCTTTTCGGCAACCCGACTGGAACTGGGCTAGGAGCTTCGGTTTATCCTCGCCAAACATTAATTCCACTTCTGCATCAGTCATAGACATGATTGCAGTGGCGTAGATGCCAAACATAAGCACTTCCGTACCCTTTGATACTTTACTCAAATCCGCGGTGGCATCAAGAATCTGCTGTTGTACAGTAGGAGCGTGCAATATCTTGATCAGAGGGTTGACGTTATCAATGAAGTTTTGCCAGAGCCTAAAGATGTGCATCGGGGATGGATGGAGACCGGTCGAGTTGCCCGTAGTTTCGGATGGAAACAGTAGATCACTTGCGTCTGAGCCGATAGCATCGTATGTCTTGGTAATGGGAGAATCAAATATCTCATCATCGTCCGAAGAGCCTTGGAGAAGTTCCTCTGCATCTTGAAACTTAAAGTTGTTAGTCTCAAGTTGAGTAAATTTAAAGAAGTCCCACCTCTTTATTCATTCCAATCCATAGGTTACTTGGAAATGTTAGCGGATGAGGTACGGATGATGAAACAGGTCTTACTTCTCAACATGTTTTAGTAACCTTCTAACTGAAAGCGGCTTCACCGTCTCGATTCCGGGCCGAGAACAGCTGTGAGGATCGTGAGAATGCTTGATCTCAGGAGGCAATTTGGAGGGCACCGGCCCGTCTTCCCGGTTGATGGCATCGATATCGGCTCCGTATGCTTTAAGATGCTCCTCGTACTTTCTAAGCCGGGCAAGCAATTCAGCTTCGGGAAATCTCTTTTTCCGTCTTCGTGGGGGCAGAGCAGAAGCGGGAATGCATTCAATCCTAGCTTTGGTGCAATTCTGGCAGGGATCGTTTCTGTCACACTTGACTTTGCGTTGTTGACAGAGCACACAGGGGTGCTTCTTTCTGCTTTGAGTATCGTTCCTGCTCGGGGACCCAGAACGGTTGTCTCGGGTAGTTGACATGATGTGGATAACTGGAAACTACCGGTACTCGTGTGTTCTTCTCCAATCAAAAGAAAGGGGTTGTGAAGCGAGTGCTGTATAATGCAGGTAACGATGAAAATGGATACAGAGACACCAGAAGCGTCACGGAAATTTCCAAATCGGAGGCAGCGGAGAATTCTACTGTTTACATTTCTGACATAAGGGACATGCTCTGGGCTTAATAGTTGCAAGCAGGAGAGACGGAAGTTACAGAATAGCGACGTGCCTCTTTTCGGAGGATAGAGGTTTCCGAAACTAAGCCTCTCCTGGTGCTAGAACAGGTGCTGGTGGTGGAAATAGAAATGGAATGGAGGGATGAAGATCCGTCTGACTGACTAATGACGCGTACATGTAGAATATGTAGAATATGTAGTAGCAACAACAGTAAGCAAATATGAGGCTTAAAATAGTAATGCATGGCATACGGAGGAAGATGTTGGAAAAGAGAAGGTCATGTACACCTGTGGCTGGTGAAAGGAATCACGTGTGATGTGGCTTGAAGTCAACGAACGACTTTCCGTTCTGGGCGGTGGGGCGGAGGCGGGGCGGCATTGAACGCGCAATTTCCATACGACAAATCAATTCAACACCTCTCTCCTATCCTATCGAGAGTCCTGTACTGTATTGTGGCCAACTAACGAAGCTGCATCGCATCGCATCGCAGTATCGGTTTATATCTTCATCTTCGATTCAGCTTCGAGTACTTTACTGTTCTTGATACCACCGCCACGACCCCCTTTCTCCTTGTCCAGCCATCCCGGCAATCCCGTCCATCTCGAAACATCACCCACGGACAGGCAATCAGTCCACTTCTATATTTGCTGCATTATTATGGAGAGCCTCAGGAGTCGCACCACGCCAGTTCTGGCCTTGACAATAGGAATTCTATTCTCTGCCAGAGGCGCAGAAGCACACGGCAATCACAACATGGAGAAGATACAGGAAGGCGACGCCATGAGCGTAGATCCCATTGTATGTTGGTCGAGATCAGATGAAGAGATGCACGGCAGAGACCGCAGATGCTGATATTGCTCTAGGACTCGATATTATGGATACATATCCTCTTGCAGATGCTGTCCTTTGGCATCATCTTCCCAACTGGAATGGTCCTGGGTGTAAGCTCTCCAAACCTGTATATCTTCTATAACCCTGCTAATCACTCCTGTGCAACCGCAGATTGTACGAAATCGATGGCACGTCCCATTACAGGTAGCCGGCACGGCGATTGCGATTGTGGGATTCTTCATGGGACACGTACACAAGGGTCGAGCCTTCTCGAAAAACGTTCACTCCGCTTTCTCCAACTGGCTCATGTTGATGCTCGCTGTACAAATCGTTTTCGGGATATATTTGAGGTTCCACATTACCAAGGGTTTCCACGGCAAGATTAGAAAGGTCGCCGTTTACGGACACGGAATCGTAGGAAAAGCCATGCCGGTGGCGGCTTGGGTACAAATGTTGTTTGGGGGTATCACTGCTTTAGGCTATTGCCGTGATGACCATCTAGGCCAATGCCTTGCCCACTTCATCATGGGTAGTGCATTCATTGGGTATGGAATCCTTCTTACCATCGCTATGCTGGTTGGTCAA
The DNA here is from genome assembly GCA_007821475.1 of Lachnellula arida. Taxonomy (NCBI): domain Eukaryota; kingdom Fungi; phylum Ascomycota; class Leotiomycetes; order Helotiales; family Lachnaceae; genus Lachnellula; species Lachnellula arida. Next base: position 16,535 of record QGMF01000149.1, read on the forward strand.
GTTTGGTTGAGAAGGACTGGGCGATCTCAAGAATTCTTTGACTCGGCAGTTATTGCAGCTTGGGGCTGTGTCAACACCTTTACAGAGCACAGATGGGGTGGTGCGTGGGTTGCCAATGATATCCAGCATACTACTATGGGCGTCATTTGGTGGTGCGCGGGGTTGGCAGGTGTTTGGCTCAGCAGAAAGCGGGACGGGTCACCCAAGAGGAACTTCATTCCCGGCTTCGTTATTTTCATCACTGGTTGGGCCATGTCCGCTCATCCTCAGCATCTCCCACTCAGCACCATGGTCCATACCGTGTTCGGATACACGTTGATGGCTGCGGGTCTGTCTAGGATAGTTGAAGTTTCTTTCGTCTTGAGAGATGTAGACACGCTATCGGATGACGGAGATGCTAACAGCTTTCAATACGTCCCACCTTTCGTAAGCATTTCCAGCCAGCCTTCTTAATACCTACTAACGGTAGCAGTTGCTTGTTGCATCAGGATTGCTGTTCATGGGAGCAACGGAAGAACAAATGAAGCTTATCTCTGACGCTGGTATCACTCACGTTTCCTACGTCCTCGTACTTTATAGTTTCGCCTTCCTCATCTTCCTCTTCACCAACATGCTTCTTCACCTCTACGCGGTCAACTCAAAGCCACCTGTTCCACCAAAGGACAACGGTGAGCCGGTTCGAGCTCCAAGAATGAATGGCCACGCAAGAGCGTCGGATTCGAGGCAAATCAGAGATGCTGAGGAGTTTGAGTTGGACGGACTAATGAGCGAGGAAGAGCCCGAGAGTCCGAGTACATTAGGGAAGAACAACGAAGCGCGGGTTGATTGATGTGTGACTAGCATAGGATACTTTTCTATACCTTGATTTCCTTTTGTCATGGGTTGCATTGCATTGCTGGGCGTTTGGGATAGCTTGAACATACTCCATAATCTACTATCAAAATATTTGGGTGATATTGCACCAACCCCACTCTAGATTCCCTTTTTCAAACTCCCATTCAACCTAATGGTTTCCAATCCCCATCCCCCCAAACTTGACGCCGCAAGCCCCAAGAACAGCCAAAACTGAGGAAACCCCTCTCCAAACTCGGGATCCACAGCCAAACTCCCCGGATACAAAATCGCACTCAGCCCCGTCAGCCAATACAGGCAACCGAAAACCGCCGCCGTCATCAGACTATCCTTCTCCCTCGCTACCGAGGCGGGCGAGAACGCATGGCGATGTGTGAAATACAACGTCGCCAGGCCGAGACCCAGGCCCATGGACATGGTCTGCCCGTTGTGGAAGCGTGCGTGGGGCGGCCAGCGGGGGTTCTGGACGTGCGTCTCGTTGAAGTCTGCGATGAAGGGGCCGAGGATTTGGGCGGTGGCTGAGATGGTGAGGAGGGTGCGGCCGAGCATGGTTGTGGATGGGGAATAGTAAGGGCAGGTAAGGTAAGGAGGTGTGCTGGGTTTAGGCTGCTGGGAGTGGATTGGGAGGGGGATGTGGGTATGGATATGGATGAAGGTGAGGAACTGAAGAGTGAAGGGTGAAGAGTGGAGGTTAAGCTGCCGTTGCGAATTACTGGAATGAGATGGGGGTCTAGACTCTAGTTATATAATAAATAAAGAGGCGTTTTCATCTCATTGGCTCGGAGGGTGTAAACTACCGTCTGACTAGATATTCGTCGTCTTACATACTTACGCGGTTCCTTTCCTATTAAAAATCATTTCAAGGCAAGGTAATGTGTCATCTTCTCATACCGTACCTATGTAACTTATAAAGCATGAAGAAACATGTTGTGTCCAATTAGAAATCACTGTTGTCAGACGCTTAAGAAGTCTGCTTAGTAGCGGAACGCGGTATTATCAAGAACTCTTCACGGTCCGTCTGACTATACGCGACGGCCTTCTGTGAAAGGGTTACACACGTGGCTGGCTTCGGCGCTTGATGGTAAACAATACTCGTAGCATGAGCAATATCCGCTTCAGGTTAGACGTTGAAAGCTCAAGACGAGGGCGTGGCGTTTCAGTATCTACAATTCCTCTACTCACACGCGGGCTTCCCCTTGAATGGTAGGTGGAGTAGTAGCAGGTTAGCATGGCAAAGTCATTGAACATTACATGAAAGCAATGTGAGAAGTTGGTCAGGATGAGATAATGATCACATCAATAATATCATTTCAATTCGCTGCAGAAACTAGGAACGAGATACGCAAGGCATATCTAATTCTAACTCGCTCAGGCAAAAGTCATGATCTCGTATCAACATAAGCTCCAAAGATTGTGTTTCGGGTCGGATGAGCCTATTCAACGCACTGGCCGTATTCAATAATCCAGAAAACAGGATCACCATCGGAGAGCTCCTTAAGAAGCAGAAGCAACAGCTCTCGCCGTCTCCTCTCTCTCACGTTCCAGTAGCGCTTCCATGACGCCCACAGGACCACCCGCCTTCATCTCCTTCATCACTTCATCGACGCCAAGCTGTTGGTCTGTCCAAAGAGGTTCTGGCCCTTTCACATCACGCTCTCCAACCCCAATGAAGCCTCCTTGGGCTGCCCATTCGCTTGTTCGCTTCAGTCCAAGCTCATCCCAAACGGATTCCAAAGCGGATACGAGTTGTTCTCTGAATTCACGGGTATGGCCAGGAGTCGGGGTAATACGAAGGCGTTCCTGACCAACGGGAACGGTGGGGTAGTTGATGCTTTGGACGTAGATGTCGTGTTTGTCGAGTAGCATATCAGAGGCTCGTTTTGCGAGCTCTGCATTTCCAACAAGCACTGGTATAATGTGACTAGGGTTTGGGATCACTGGAATGTCACGTTCATTGAGAGAATCTTTGACGGCGCGGGTATGAAGTTGCTGGAGTCTACGATCGCCTTGGTATTGCGTTTGGTACTCGATGGCGGTTTGCGCACCAGCCATGGTTGCAGGCGGGAGAGATGTAGTGAAGATGAAGCCTGGAGCAAGGGAGCGAACAGCATCAACCATCTTGGCGGAACCAGCAATGTATCCACCTACACAGCCGTATGCTTTGCCCAGAGTTCCCGTGATAATGTCGATTCGGTCCATGATTGTGCCGCGAGGACGGCCGTTGACATGTGCCTCGTAATCAAGATGTTCTGCAACTCCTGCGCCGTGTGGTCCATACATACCTACGGCATGAACTTCGTCGAGAAAGGTGATGGCTCCATACTTTTCTGCCAAATCGCAAATACCTTCAATTGGGCCAATGGAACCACACATGCTGTAAACAGACTCAAATGCGATGATCTTAGGAACATCCGAGGGGAGCGAGGCTAATTTTGCCTCGAGATCGGCCAAATCGTTGTGTTGAAAGACCATTTTCTTGGCGCCGGAGTGCCGGATGCCCTGGATCATTGAAGCATGATTCAGACTGTCAGACAGAATCACACAGTTCGGCAGCTTGCTTCCCAAGGTCGCAAGAGTAGCATCGTTGGCCACATAGCAAGAGGTAAAGACCAATGCCGCATCCTTGGCATGTAGCTTTGCAATGGAGGCCTCCAGGCTGACGGCGTGTTGATTATGGCCGGAGATATTTCTGGTTCCACCTGCTCCAGCACCATACTCATCCAGCGTCTCGTGCATGCTCTTCAAGACTTGTGGGTTCCTGCCCATGCCCAGGTAATCATTGGAGCACCAGACCGTGACTCGTTCCGCCTTGTTGGACATATGTGCGCGGGGAAACTCCTTGGCGAGGCGGTTGATGTTATTGAAGTATCGGTAGGACTTGTCCTTGTGCTTCTTGTCCAGCTCGGCATTGTAGAATTCCTCGTAATCGAATTTGGGAGCGTTCTTGTGGTGACGGTGGCCGGCTTGGCTGGTTGGTTTGCCATGTTGGGGATATGGGACTTTTGATGAAAATTAGCGGGGTAAGATATAAAACGTCGCTATACAGCAGAACCTACCGGATTCACGGCCAAATATAGTATCCTCGAGTGGTCTAGCTTCCTGCGAACGGGTGGTATGGATTTTTGCCTTGCCAGAACCAGCTTTGCCCGTGAAAGCTCTGATGGCTCCGAGGGCAGCAACGCCACCAAGTCCCATCTTGCTGGACTTTGCCGTCTGGACAGCCAGAGCTTGGCCCATGACGGGGCAGCGACGGGCAATGGTCTGTAGATTAGACATGCTGCCTCCGCAGGGAGAAGCCTGACGAGCCGGAGCAGAGGTGGAGAGAGAGCGTAGAGTTGCGGGAGATGTTTTCTTCAGGAACGGACACATGGATTTGGATTGGCGGAGAACGGCGTCCATGATGGATGATGGATTGTTGGGATTGCGCCTGGTGTAGCCGCAGAGCAAGTTTTTCGAGAATTGAGGTTATTGATATGTTCAAGAGCACAGCAAAAGAGGCGTGCGGATGTGCGGTGAGGATGATTATGTAGGTCGTCGTGATGTCTCAAAACACTGAACCTGACGCTAGAATTGTCATCGGCTTCTGCATCTCCGGGCGGATTACTACACTAGGCAATTCTACTGCGAATAAGCACCAAAAGATCTTGCATGATTGGTCAATTTGTATTGATTAGTAATCTCCCCTTTCTGTAATCAGTATAGTGTTCCTCTTTTGGAATAATTACATTTGTGCCTGGTGTCTTTCTTTCTCACTAACCACGGGTAGTTCTGTACCCCACATTAGGAGTACAATATGCCCGGCCTCACTTTTCACCTCCGCTATGCTCATGCCACTGACGGCTGTAAAGAGACTTACTGCCTTGATGAATTTGCTGAAATGTAGCCACATCTTCAAGGTCTGCCACTACCACCTCCTTCCGTGGTGGATGACATGAAATGCGATATTAATCCCACTTTGTAAAGGTATACAAGATATGCACGCCCAGCGAACTAGTCGCTATATCCGCTGCACGAACTCAGATATCCGGAAAATATAGCACCATCACCATCTCCGGAACTGCTCAAACAACACTTATTGGCGAAAAACATGACCAACCTCAAATCCCATCAACTCCGGCAGGTGGAATGGCGTGGAATACGCATGTCCAGCCCAGTCCTCTCAAAATGAAGCTCTTACCGACACTACGAACAAAATCTTCCAAGAATCGAAATGTGGGGCTGGTGATGGACAAGTGTGTATAACTTTTCTTCATTTCGAATTCTATGCCAAGTCGGCTGAGATGTTACCTTGGCATTGTCAAGGGAAATGCAATGCAGATGTATATCAGGCTCCCAACAGATTTCATTGAAGATTTACCCCATACACCTCGCTTTTAATCTCCCCTTAAATCTCTTTATCCAGCCCCAAACAAATCATCCCCCTCTGGTTCTACCAATTCCTCTTCCTCACTTGCATCCTCAGCGTATGGCGGCCGGTAGCTCGAAGGTCGTTGTGGTCGAGGTCCATTCGGTTTTCGTTTGTCTTCCACAGGTCGTTCTTGATTCCTGCCTCGCGTCGTAGGGTGCCTCTTGGGTGAAGCAGCTGGATGTTCTCTTGGCCCATAAGGCCTCCGCTCTCGGTCTGTTTCGTTGGCTTGGATGTTGGATCTCGAAGATCCAGTTGCGACCCTGCTATTTCTATTTTCCACCTCCTTGATCGCTGCGTCAAGTGCCTGATTCGTTGCCTGGAGCTCTGCTTTCATGCCAGCGTAGTTTGTGCGGAGGTTTCGATTCTCTTCCTGCAGGGCTGTGTTATGGTCTTGCTCTCCAGTCAAGGCCCCCTCAAGCTTAGCATTCTTTTCTTCTTCTTGACTCAAGAGTGTCTTCAAATGTCTCACTTCCTCCTCGAGCTTCTGCGCTCTGTTCTTCGCCTCTTCTTGGTTTGTTGATATGGATGTTTTGGAATGGGAATGCGGCATGGCGCTCCCCCCGTTGTTGAATCGACGTAAGAGATATGCCGGTTGCTTGTATGGTCGCAGTGCTTTGTGGATGGATTTGATTCCTACTAAATGGTTTTAAAGGTTCCCGGCTATTATGACATCTTTGCTATTTGACTTGAACAATTCACACAGTCTGTATGCCCGCTGCCCTCATGATTCACATATCGTATGCCTAGGGTCGCACGAAATCTCAGCTACGTTTCTTTTGGAAGAGCTTTCAATTGTTTACAAACGATGTGCATTTGCTATTACTTGATGTCTAAGAATATGTCAATCTCCAAATCCGGCCCGGAGGTTATAATGGTGAAAACACTAACTGGATTGAAACGTCGCTGAGATTCAAGTCACTCACAAAGCCCAAATGATTAATCATTCTCTTCTATTCGTAAATGTAATTCAGAGCTTTGTCATAAGCCTTTTAATAATAAACGCCTTGTAATTCACGATCTGTCTACCAGGGCTGCAAAAGAGAATGTCTCCTTCTCTACGCCAGTCAGTGCTTCACATCCGCGATTCAACAAATGCTCCCCTCGAGCTTTATTTTTTTTCATATTCTCTACTACTGCTCTCTTGCTTCACTTATACTTCTCTTACTCTTGTCTGTTACTTCTATTCTTTTCATTAGAGCTAATATCTCTTTTAGTATTGAATTAGAAAGTCTTTTGCCTATATCAAATACATTTTTCCACCTCGCAATTAGTCACTCTCCTTTCCCCGATTTTTGTCCAGCGAAAAAAAGGCCGCTTTACTACTAATCAACTTCTCTTTATACTATTTAAAGATATATCAGAATCATATTTAGTAGATCTACTTCCAGGCAAGTGCTTTGTATCGCTGAAAAGGCTACGCTATCATTAATAGCCATGAGACCGTTTCATCAAAGCAGTAATAATCGTTCAGCAGCCTATATCTCACAACTTACTATGCAAAGTGCTATGCAAGATTCTCACTTCCTTTCCGACTTAAGTTGTGAGTAAAGGCCAAAGCAAAGTCCGACTAGAGACTTTTATTTTTCCTCCAATCGCACACCGCAACGATACGATCAAACCTTAAATGAACCTCACGATTACATAGAATCCAATACGAGTAATTTTATTAACATAAATGCACTGTTAGGTCAACCGTCAAGGTGGAACAAGTAATGCCGATTAATCCCGCACTACCTTACCCCACGTTTAAATAAAGCAAAGTCTCTACGATTTATCTCAGCAAGAATGCGAAGAAAACATACACATAGTACCTAGGCAAAAACACTTTTTAAAGGCCGGTATATGCATATCGAAATCACGGCACTAAATAATACCCCGGAAAGAAAGCTATTCTCCCTTGGCTTATCAATACAAACACAGAAGATTTCATCAATTCTACTCGCTTTCATACCACCCAACTAGGCATTTACCTACCTTACCTACTTTATACCTACAAGTTACTTTCCTTTTCCGTCCACGTTCAAACTAATTTACCTAGAACTAATCCCCAAATCCTCCCCTCACCAAATCCCCCTCCACCCACAGCGATCGACACCACAACCGCAATCGCAACCGCTCGCAGTACAATTTCCTAGGTCTAGGCTAGGTGCACAAGGTAATGCATATCCATCGGCACCTACTGTACACTACAGTACACTACAGTAACAGAATAGAATAGCGAGCTACGGATACGGATACGGAGTAAGAAGCAAGGGAAGGACCGACTATGCTTATCAGTCATGTTCGTCATGCATCGCGTGGAGACGAGAAGGTGGATCTTGAGAGAGAGCGTGCAGACGCAGACGTGGACGTGCGTGGTGATAATAGCAGGGAGGGAGGGAGGCTGTACGATGACGATGACGATGACATAAAGCATGCAATTATGCAATCAATGCAGCTAGATGACCAGAGCAGAACAAAAAAGTTTAGCGCTGAATTGGGTGGTGTGGAGTGAAGATTTTGAAGGGGAGGGGAGGGGAGGGGCTTGCTTGATGGTTAAGACGAGACAAGACAAGACAAGACAAGACAAGCGAGGAGGCGGGAGAGAATGAACTGGTTAGGGTGGGGTGAAGGAGAAAAGAGAGTAGTGGGGGAGAATCATATTCTGCTGTGTGCTGCTGAGGTTCTCGAAAGAAAACTGGAGGACGCTGAAGCTTTTGGCCCTCATCACTGCTGATATCAAGGCGAGGACGTCTGGTGACTGAAATGTGATCTATTTCTAAATCTAAAACGAACTGCATGTCTATCTTTGACATCTCATGCACGGGTATATATTGCTTCAACATTGATCTCCTCGTCCCATCTACAAAGAGCGCACTTGGCGCACGATTTGCTGAATCGGGTCAAACGAATTATCTCCCCCAAGAATTCAGCTAATCATTTCTCAATCCCTCATGCTGATGTTGCGCATGTCGCTGAGTTAGGTTTCCCTCATGATCGCTTGTAGTCGGCTTCTCACTGTCAGATTCAACCACTTGAGCCTTCTCGCCAAGCTTGAATTCCTCATCTCCGTCGGCGAATCCGTATTCTCTAGCCATGGCCTCAATCTCGCGGTCATTGAGATAAGGCATATCGAAACTGGCCTTGACATAGCTGATGTTCTCGAGATATCCCTTGGCGAAGATCAAATCGATCTCTTCCAAAGAGCGACGGCGGGTCTCAGGGTAGAAGAGGTAAATGACAGGGATGAAAGTGGCGTTGACGGCGGCAAAGAAGAGGTAGGTACCCCACTTGATGTTCGCAATCATAACAGGAGTAGCCATGACAATGGTGAAGTTGAATAGCCAATTGCTGCAGGTAGAAACGGCATTGGCACGCGATCTGGTGCGAAGAGGGTTGATCTCGGCAGGGTATAACCAAGGCAATGGCAACCAAGTGGCACCGAAGAAAGCAATGTAAGTGAAGAGACCAACACCAGCTCCCTTGGCACTAGGGCCGACTCCAGAGTCGGGAATCAAACAGGCGAAGACGAGAACCATGCTCAAACATTGCCCAACAGTTCCCCACAAGAACAACTGGCGTCGACCAGCACGCTCGATGATGAACCATGAGGTGGTGGCAAAGATGGCGTACACAATCATGTTCACGCCACCAAGGAGAAGCGCCAGGTTGGTCGACACACCAATGGACTTTTGGAAGAGAATGGGGAAGTAGTAGATGACGGCGTTGCAACCACCCAACTGCTGGAAGAATTGAGACGAGGCTCCAAGCATCATGCGGCGGAAATGTTGGGTCTTGCCATTGGAGAACAGTGCCGAGAATGGAACCGCCTGGCCGTTGACATGGCCGGATGCATTGATACTCTCCACAATCAGGGTATGTTGGAGCTTGACTTCGTCATCGTTTGCGTGAAGACCGTTGAGGGCAGCGATAACTTCAAGGGCATCCTCGTGACGGTCCCTGGTCGCAAGCCATCTTGGCGATTCCGGCAAGAACCATGTGCCGATAACCAGCACAAGACCGAATACGCATTGGAAGGCAATAGGGAATCTCCAGGTCAGGTTATCCGGACCGTAAGAGGCACCGTAATCAATCCAGTAGGCAATGACGGTTCCGAAAGCAATGATACCTCCCTCAATACAGATGAGAAGTCCTCGGTTGGCGGACCGACTGCACTCGGCCTGGTAAGTTGGGATTGTCGATGTGTTGATGCCATTGCCAACGCCCGTGATGGTACGTCCAATAATAAATTGCACGGTGGCATGTTCGCCCTTCATTGAAGTGACCTGGATGATAACGCCGAGAATCATTATAACGCCGCCGAGCATCATCTGCTTGCGTTAGTCTTGCTATTTGGTGCAGAGTTGGTCACGTGTTGACTTACAGCTCTCCTTCTACCGGTCCTATCTCCAAAGGTCAAGATAAAGATGGCGCCCAAAAGACAACCAATCTCATAGATGGCAGTCACGAAACCCTGGTAGACGGCATCGTCCTTGGTGGAGGGGAAGTAGTCGTTGAAGGGGGCGGCATTGATAATACCACTCATGACTCCCTGATCATATCCGAAGAGCAGGAAGCCCGTGGTGGCAATGGTGGAAACCAAGAGCCCGAGTGGTCTGCCATTGAGACCGGCATAGGTCTTCTTGCCCGACTGAACGGCGGGGGCGGTGTCTGCCATGGTGATGGTGTTGCGGATGGATGTCAAAACAATCTATTCGCTGGCCCAGCCAGATGTTCAAAGCGGAAGCGGAAATGGATGCGTAGAGATGCAGGAAGGGTATCACAACTGGAAAGTCAAATAGAAAGTACGATGAATGAGGAGAAACTGGGGAGAAACTGGGGGAGATGGCCTTCTATTATAGTTCAGCACATGGCAATCACACCCACACCCACCGCGTTGGTCAAGCTGTGATAGGGTGGCCATCACGTACAAGGAAGACAAGGAATACAAGAATACGGACAAGGAATAAAGGAATACTCGAGTACCCACCTGCAGAGACGGACGCACAGATGGAGGGCTGTAGTTACTTACTGGTAGTCTGACAGTTTTCCGTAATTTACCCCATTGTTATTATTCACAGTCGGGGCCCAACTGCGACCAAAGGGCATGTTAGCCGCAGTTATTCGTGATTGCCCAGGCAGGTTTGCAGATCTGCATCATTGCCATCCTTGTACAGACAGAGTGCCTCGGGCTAAGAAATTCCTGAAGGAAGGCGGTGGCCAGGATGAGGCGAGAGATACGGCCCTGTGACTGGTCGTTTCGGCACACTATCTGCATGTACCGAGTGACCGAGTCGACGTTCGCTTCGTCCGTACTCCGGTCCTCCATCGGCCTACTTACCCGCTAACAACCCACATTTTCACTCATCGGCGCCACAAACAGTCGTCGTGATTAGGCCTAGTCGTGATGGGGTCTGGGCAGCCCCACAGCATTAACCAACAGTGGAGTGACTCTTCCCAACTGTGGGACTCTGTGGAGTGCATTCTTTCCTCCGCCCTACGTCATTCCTTTCTCTGCGGGGACTCCAATTGAAGGGGATGAAGGGGACGTCCAGGGGAGGGCAGCCTAGCAGGGTTTACTCTACCTCCGTACGGCGAAGTACTGTACGAATACATGCAGTGAGAGATAGGGCTCGGAGGGGGTTGCTTGTTTGAGCCGCAAAGCTTCGATCGATCGCAGACACGGGTCATGTGTGGCAGGTGTGCCGAGTAAGAAAACATTTATAATTTTATATCCCGTCTGTTTACGTGCAAAAGCCAACGTCTTCGTACCAACAAACGGAAACAAACTCACTTGATACGAAAGATAGCCTCCATTAGGCGCGCATAATCAATCAAGGGTCCTGTCAGTGTGTCTCCCATCTCCACAGTACCGCATGGATTGCGACGTCAGGCTCGCAGTCTCCCCAAGAGTCCTCGGAGCATCTCCAGTTAAAAAGATGCAAGGACGTCCGAGGCAACCCCGATGGGACGGAGAAAATGTGGATTTCGCGTGTCAGGTTTCGCGGGCTCGCATATATTTGTGGAACATCGTATGCTATTCCACTTAAAGCAGAAGGCTGGGGGAAGCCTTTTGAGGGTTGTCTAGCCGAGCGCATCGTGTGTCTGGTGGAGTGGAATCTTTCGGGGTGTGACCCAGTATTATCTCCATCTTACGATAACTACGCGGGATTGCAAAGCCCTTGCAATCAAACTTTTTGCGGAGTCGCTGACTCCTTCTCTGTGCTTGCACGTGTGGAATAGAAAATAATGTGGGAGAGCTGGAGAACTGGAGAAGGGAGAGTTGCGAGTCATGCTACTCGGTACGGAGTGGTGTTGATATCAATACCGAGTACCAGACTCGGCTTGTCCAAAAATAGTAAGCCGAAGCAGGATACAGGACAGTCATGTGCTATGATGAGACGAAAAACAACTTCCTTCTTCAGACCTTGCAGGGACTGACCTACAGTACAGTAGTTTTGAATTATAATCACATGCATCCTCCCCGGTAAAGGATTCTGGCGCGGGGCGAAGCCGCTACCTATCCTCCGACGCACGACAGGGTTGATAGAATGGAGGCTTCCAATTACAGGTAAAGCTACCTTGGCTATGTGGAGTAATGCGGAGTAACGTGGAGCTATGGAGTACTTTGCTATCAGACTTCATTACTGTACAAATTCTGAGGCGGCATGGCATGACTGTACTCGTACGAAGTATAGCTATATCTCGAGTATAAGCGCCGCAGCAGGTCCTTTAATTTTGAGGAAATAATGGCTGGGCCTGTTTCACTGACTAACTAGTTAATTTTCGCATCTTTCTTATAGTGCTTTGGGCTTGTCTTTACGAAGTATAGAGCCTAAGAATAGATTTCCGGTATATAAAGTTTTCAAATGTGTCACTTACATAGTACTCGAGTAATGCTTGAGCCTCTGTATCTCCTACCGGTATCTTATGCGTTCCAAATTAAAGGCAGCTCTAGTACCCGCCCCCATGGGTCTCCCATGGTCCAAAACTAGCAAAAGATATTCTTCACTTCAACTTCAAATTAGAACAAGTCATTCTTTATATAGTCTATCTATAGTAAGTATATAGTAAAAGTTCTTAGTTCTGCTATTTTTCTCTTCTTATTTCGCTTCAGCCTTCTGCCATTCGACATCTAGAAAGTTCCATATATTATCTCTTCGTAATCCATTAGCTCCTGATTCGATTCATAAATCCCAAGCTCCCGTTTTTGAGGCTGAATTCGATCGAGAACGCTGAACCCTTATCCTTGAATAGAACGAGCTAGGACCATTCACGTTGCAATTCCCCAGGTCTCGACCACTTTAGTCAAGAATACCAAGACGACGGGTCTAGCGTACTATCAGTACCGCCATCAACTTAAGACTATATACAAAGCCGCCAAATGCAACCACGCGGTCTTTATCTCCGTAGAAAGCGTCTCAGCTATAGCGCGTTATCTGGTATCGCAAAACGATTCATCTAGTAGACTGCCTCCACTTCCCCGTCCCAGAATTAGAAGAGCCTTGGTTGCGAGGAAACTATCTTTCCTTCCCCCAACTTGTCTCTCACACCAATTTCTAGGGCCCCGTTCATGAGTCAAGCAGCAGGTTCTAGAGCGACGAAAGAAGACAGTAGTATGGAGATAACTCTTGAACTCAAGACATAAACAGAGAAAGCGGCGCTTATAATCATCACTTTTAATATCCCATTCTACTTCTGCTTGACAATTTATAAATTGGTGCCAGGCAACAATATACTACTGAATGGATCACTTTCCCGCAAAGTACCTGGATGGTTGAAGTGTTTTAGCAGGTCTCTATTTCCTATCAACTCCGCAGTTTCAGCATATAAGTATCAAAGCGCTCAAAGTAACTCGCATAATCCACCTACTCCTAGAACCATCACACCCGTGACCTCTATACATACGAGTACAACCCCACACAAAAACTCAGCACATTACACCAATTCTGGTCTTGAAAGGAAAAGGCACAGATACATAAACGCCAGAAAGGTTTTTGATCGTCCATCTGTACCGCAATTTAATCTCCAACGACGGCGCCGGCGCTTCACCGTGACTCGCTCGGCTGCCTAGAATATGCACGCTCCCGGAAATGCGAAGTGCAACAGCATGCAGGTAGCCATCACCACCCGATGCGAAACGCAACAAAGGTTCTGGAATGAACCTCCCGTACTTTTGTCGATATTCTCACGTGCGGAATTTCGCGTGGTTGAAAGAAAACTTTCGACCGGAGTAGAGACGGACAAGTACAAGTAGAGACTTCACATGCAAGGAATAAAAGGGAGACTTGTGAATTATGGGAATTTCCAAATGTCTGGTTTATCTCTTACACTTCGTAAAGTTTGCTACTCGCCATACCCAACGCCCGCAATGCTTGTTTTTCCGTTTCCGTTACGCCTGAACCTTCATCTTACACGTCACAAACGCTTCACCTTCTTTTTATCCGGGCCATCTTCCTCACCACTACTTACATCGGTCGCATATTGAGTAACAGGTTGAGTTTCCTTCCAAGCATTCGTAAACAGCGGGTCTTTCTTTGCGAGATCCGCATACTTCAGCAACGCTTCCCGAGGATCCTCATCTCGCATGCTACTGAGTGCAATGCTGTCTTTGATATGTTGTTCGTCAGGTTGACTTTTCATGAAAGGTGTCACCATCGGTATCTGCGGTCTTCGAGGATCACGAGAGCGACCTGAAACAGTGAGACCGATTGTAGGATGGCGGGCGGAGAAGGATGAGGCGTTGGTGTTGGTAAGAACACCGCCTGGGGTGACGATAGTATCGCCTGAGATTCCGGTAGATTGGTCGGTGGTGAAGTTGGGGTCATCGTCAACGTGACGTTTCTTGGGCGCGCGGGACATGACATCTACTGCTCCGCGGGAGGACATCGTGGGGTTGTATAGGACATGTACTTCGGAATTGGCAGACCCAGTGACTATTTGATTCAGCTTGGGATGCCATTGTACGGTGATGAGTGGAGAACCCGGCGTGACTGAGGTGACGAGCTCTGGCTTGAGATTTCCCGGATTTAGAATATGGAGGTGGCCAGATGCTGAACCGGTGATGATGCTGGATGAATTAGGAGCGTACTTGATGTTCGTCACGGCATAGTGACCAGACGTTGAAGGGTGTGAAACTGTCACAACTGGAGCCTTGAACTTCCGAATATCCCATAGCTTGATCAGATCATCGCCCCCTCTTGTAACAACCATCCGTCCATCGGCACTGATATCAACACCTCCAGTCCAAGTATTTGGCTTATGGGCCTCTCGAATCTCAGCAGCTGGCCTTGCATGAGGGCCATCTCCACTCCACATAACCAGACTTCCATCTAGAGCTGCAGCTACGAGAACATTGCTCCCACCTTGTAAAGGACTTCCCCATGCCACAGCTGTCATTCTCGTCCTTCCAGCTGATCCAGCTGCCCTCGACTTGTGAACAATGACTTCTTTCTGGCTTCTTCTGAAATTGACATCCCATATTCGTAGAGTACTATCCGTTCCAGCCGTAACGCAGATGTCTCGATTGACAGGGTTCCAAGTGCCAGTAGTGACCTCGGATATATGGCCTTTGGTGTTGTTCATATCCCGTAAATACATGTCACCCTTCTGAAACTCAGCAATCACCTCTCCATTTCTGCTCATAATCTTTGCCTGGGGATGCGCCGATATACATAGAAAGGTACTGCCTGACAGCGGGTTGAATTCGACATGATTGATCGGATGGGTTTCGGAATTCGTAGAGGATTTAGTCTCGCTGGGATCCACGCTCTTGAAGGCTCGAAGAGTGGTCGGGGTCATGGAAGCAAAATCATGGAACTTCAATGTACAGTCTGTAGATCCAGTAACCAATCTTGAGCCCGCGGGATCTAGTGAAGTGGTTGTGACTGCGCGATCGTGTGTTTTGAGGACCAGCTCATGAGAGACTGGGAATTCGTCTTCAGATTGGTCTGAATCGTCTGAATCGTCGTCGCTGTCGTCGTCGGATCCATAATCTCTAGAGGCTGGCTCCTGCGCGATCCGCTTCTGGCCCTCCCTCTCCTCATCTTCTGCGGCACTCTGTGGTGTTTTCGTTGTCGCCGGCGCCTTGTCTACCGGTCTCTTGGATCGTTGAATTTGCGCCGCAACGTCTGCTTCTTTTCCTTTCTTGCCAAATGACTGTGGCAAAAAGGATCGCATAGGGTCATCCTCTGCCAACTCGGGAACGTCCACGTCGTAATCCTCCTCATCGCTCATGGTGTTGAATTCGAAGTGTTTTGGTGGTGAGCGTGAAATTAATAAGGTGGAGAGCTACGACAAAGGCGACGCTATCGGCTCGATGACGATTTCCCAGGCGGCTCTTTCACCTCGAGAAAACATCAACAACATCATCCACCGCTGGCGGAACACCCCACCACTCTTAACGACTGCGAGTATATTCTCATGTTCTGCAGTAACTGCATGACTTTATAGCTCTCCAAGACTTGGTCTGGGAGCCTGAATGGGGTGAAATAACGAGCAACCAACACCGCTCTGCTGCCATGTATCTTGCGTCGTCCACCCTGGATGCTACGAATTCCATTTTCACCGCACCTCCTTTGACTCGAGGCCCGGCCCTGATTGTGTTTGACAGTATAGTCGCCCTGGGAACAGGCGATTCCCAACTTCAAAGATGGTCTTCGTTGATTGGAATCGTCACTGCCATCGTAGGCAACATTCTGATATCCTTCGCCTTGAATATCCAAAGATATGCGCATATAAGACTACATGAGGAGAGGTCTCAGTCCAGGGAAAAGGCAAAGGCTGCTTTGAGGAATGCCAAGGGGGATGGATACGGGACAGTTGAGACAGCTGGGCATCTTGGGAATGATGTGGAAAACGAGCAAGATGGAGGGGAAGAGGACGATCCTTTACGGCGGTCATTCCAGTCGATGGATTCCCAGTTCACGACATGTTCACAACACGAATCGAGTTATTTGAAGTCGCCGTATTGGTGGGGAGGGATCATTCTGATGACAGTCGGGGAGGCAGGCAATTTTCTCGCGTATGGATTTGCACCTGCATCAATTGTGTCTCCGCTGGGAGTTGTAGCCCTTATATCAAACTGCGTTATTGCGCCGATTATGCTGAAAGAGCCATTCCGACTGCGGGATTTCTGGGGCGTGGTGATTGCTGTAGGGGGAGCTGTTACGGTTGTGCTGAGTGCAAAGACTCAGGAGAAGAAATTGGGACCCCATGAAATCCTAGGTGCTATAACGACAACCGAATTTGAGATATACATGGGCGTTACCATCTTCTTGATTGGGGTGCTGATGTGGGCGAGCCAAGGTACGGCAATAAGACGATATTAGTTGACCTCGGGCTCGTGGGCTTATTCGGTCAGTACTGACTGCATCTCTTGAATGCGACCTAGGCTAACGATTCAAGGTGGATATACGGCTCTTTCTACGAAAGGTGTTGCATCGATGCTCTCATACACCTTATGGAGAGCCTTGACGACCCCGGTTACATACATTTTGGTTGTCGTTCTTGTTGGCACGGCTGTCATGCAAGTTCGATATGTCAACAAGGCTCTACAACGATTTGACTCAACCCAGGTCATCCCCGTACAATTCGTCATGTTCACTTTGTCTGTCATTATTGGCAGCGCAATCTTGTACCGAGACTTTGAAAAGATGACCAGAGAAAATGTGGGGAAGTTCGTTGGAGGCTGTCTCTTGACATTCTTCGGTGTTTTCCTCATAACGAGTGGTCGAGATCGCCATGACGAAGAGGACGATGAGAGTGAGGAGAGTGAGGAGGCAGAAGAACGAATCCGTCTTGCGGACCAAGAAACAACTTGGGAGGAAAACATGGGCCAAGACGGTGATCGAAGGTTTGACTCTACACGGACTCAAAACGGGGCTAGGAATCAAAATGCGATTCCAGGTTCGAGGAGATCGTCGAAAATCAGTTTTGCAGATACCTTGTCACGACCTCGAACTCCGCACATGCATTCCAATGCATCTTACGCATCCGCTCGAGTACCTCCCTCGATCGTGTCATCGGACGGCGCGGAAGAAACGCCTCTTCTTAACAATGCCTGGATATCCTCATCTGACGCCCAGCTCGCTCCACGCCATCCGGGAATGATAGGCTCTACTTCATCTCCTATGTTGCCTTCGGAAGCACAAATTTTGTCGGCCGATTTGCTTAAACCCTGTGCGCCAGATAGGTCATCGTCACAAGGCAATCTTCATACACATCCAAACTTACAAAGTCCCGCACCACCTTCCGCTGACCGGCCAATGACACCCTCAGCAAGGCATTCCATTGTTAGAATGATGCCTGGACCTTTGCTGTCGCCTCTCTCTGGCGGGCTAAGTGTGGTGGTTGCGGATTCATTGCGTCGAGGAGTTGATTCAGCAGGAGGGAAGAAATTCCGTCGTGGGCGCCTGAATCTACGAAGATCAAAGTCTACCACACAGGGACTCTTGACACACTCGGCCGACGTAAGCCATGAAGAATTAGCAACGTCGCCGTTGAAGCATGTTAGCCCGGACGAGCAAGTGAGCAAGTCGCTAGGTACGGAATCAGGAACTGAATGGTCGCGGTTAACGAGGGCACGAAGTCTGAGCAACACCTTGGGGGATTTATTCCGGGTGAAGCGGCAAAGATTGGAAAACCACGATGGTGGTGGGGATGAAGAGGCTGGTCCTAGCGGGTCGTAATACTGTACTTTTCTACTTTTTTGGTCTACGGTCTTATACTTAGCATGGTAGGCGTTTACATAAGCTAGAGCCGGTTGTACAAATTTTAGATGGGTTCCTCGGTGGTTCTTGTATAATGATATTAGTTTCGCGACGTCTCTTTTGTTCGGTGCGTCTTCAAAAAACAACCTGTAGGCCCCACCTGTATTGGAGTGATCTTCCCGGCTATGTTGGAATAATTGACATGACCTGACAGGGACTCAACGACGCTTTCAATGTCAAAATGAAACCTGATGAGCGAGTACAGTCACGCAACAGGTATCTCCATGAACTCAGCCACGGTGATTTGATCCAACAAGAGCTGCCACCAACCCAATATTGCAGTCAAAGAAAATCACAACTTTTGAGTGAGTTATTTACCGGAGATGCATGGTGGTGAGCTCAAACGCAGTCCAGCTTTTATCTCTAAAGTATTGTGCTTTTACATGGCTTGTGCACTGCACCTCCATTCCTCCACTTATCCACTTATTAATTGCAAGCAAACCAGCCGCCAGACGCCCAAATACCATTATCCACGCCGCCTGTCATATACAGTCAACGCCGTTCCTAGTTCTGCCCTCGAAGCGTCAATTACAAATGCCTCCTCCATCAAGAAAGCCAGACAGACAGACTTTTTTTCACGAATCGCTCCCCAAGAAGAACATCTTCCCATTTCCTTTCGCCTTCTCCTTGCCCTTGCCGTCCTCCTTGCGCGCCTCTCCACCTCCTCCTCCATCGCCGAACCACTGCGCGGTGCCAACACCCCACTTGATTCGACATAGAAGGCAGCGCTCGTGCATGCAGCGCGAACAACTGCCGTATTCGGATGGCTGGCCCATGTTACTGTTGTTGCACTGCGCGAAGAGGTCTGCATCAGCATTCACACTGCACTGCACTACTCTACTCTACTCCCCCAGGCTCATCTCTTCTCATCTCTTCTTTTCTCCTCGTGCAGGTGCAGGTGCAGGTGCGCAACTCAAATGGGCTGTGAATGGTAGACAGGTAGGTAAATTAAACGTACGTACCCGACAGCACTTCCAAGTCCAGTGATCGGTATTAGGCAGCGGCGCTGCGTCCGGGGCGTCCAGTGCCTGCGAGACGGCGGACATCTTGGAGAAGACATTGGAGGAGGGCGTGGAGGAGAGCTGGCGCTGGTGGAAGGAGAAGATGGGCCCGGGGGGCGTGTTGGCGCGCGCGTGGTGGTGGTGGGATATTCGGGGGTCCATGGTGAGTTGGGGGAGGGAAGTTGCGAGGGAGAGGGAGAGTTGAGTGTGCGAAGGAGGTGTATTTGAACGGACTGGAAAGAATGAGAGTTGGCGAGAGTAGGCGCAACCCGGTTTGGGTTCCTGACTCTGGAGCTTTGTTGTGGTCTGGCTGGCTTTGTTAGGGAGTGTCGATGCGATGCGATGCCATGCGATGTGTGATTGTTTTTGAGTTGCAGCAGCTGCTGGTGAATGTAAACAGAGAGAGCTACAGAGCTACAATGAATCAATCAATTGAATCCAAGTCACAAGAGCACGCAATTATCTATTTGCAATGTGAGTGTGAATCATGAATTGCCGCTTTTCTCTCATTTCTATTGCTACTCATCTCGTGATAATTACCAGAAGGGGTTCTGACTTGCTGAGCAAACAGTGCTTTTCATCATTAAACTCAAGCGTACTCTTTGCACTTCCTCTCGCTGAACTCCCTTCATTCTACATCTCAAGGCGCCAAAAGGGTTTCTATACTCCCAAGTCATGGCTTTTTCGGATATACTTGTATTCTTGGTATCCAAGATTTCAATAACTTCTGAGCCACATCAGTGACTTTATATGATTTGTAGCACCGCTAAAGATGAAATCATTCTTCCTGGGCGTATACATATCACGTCGCTGGTGATGAGGCTCAAGATGTTATACTGAGATTTGTGACGGGTGAATGCTCAAAAGCATAGGTAGGTACCGTGTTAGTTAATATAAAGGACCCGGTCTACTAACTTTCCCTCAGGGGTAGACCTTAGCTAGGACACGGTCTTATAAGCCAGGCATGTTCCTATCGTGTTTACGTTACGTCGTCTCACAAAAAGAAGAAAGGCTTACATAGGTACAGTAGATAGAAAAAGCGGCACTAATTTATAATGTGCCAGCTGGCGTGGGATATTAAAAGTCAGCTATATGGTCTTCTGCTAGGGACTGGTCTTATATCCTAACTAATACGCTATGTCAGAGCTTGACATTCTGCTGTGACTTTGTGAGTGCTGCTAGGGATTAGATGGGTAAGATTAGATTAGATTACGAGTAGACCTAGCATAGCATATAAGATGCCGTATAATAGAAATCAAGCAACGTCAGGTGAGCATCGTCTGGTATGCAGTACGTAGATTCCACGGCAAAAAGTGGCGCATTTAGACAGATATCGGCGATCCAGCGTTTTACATTTCCCAGTATCCCAGTACTTCCACCCCCCTCGCTCTCTACTTATCCTCCTAAATGCAAACCAACATCTCGGTTATTTGCCTGTAATCCTTCCAGTCGAGATATCTGCTCCTCTACTCCGTACCCAATAACGTTCCTAAAATAGCCCAAATGAACCGTGCATAGGACCCTGCAGATGATCTATCCACTATCCAACGCTCCAATCGGGGTTTTTACGATTGCTATCCTCCCGGCTGTGTTATCTGAAACGCGGGATCATATCATATCGCTCGCTTTGTTGGAGTTATTCTAAGACGCCGAGTTTTCACGTATGTTTGTCTACGGAGTATAGGATTGTTGGTTGGGCTTTACGTATCGGGGATGGGATGGCAATGCCTGGCTGGGAATAAACTTGACCTCCCAGTCCCCGACTTACTTTCTTCACAGTGTCAGAAATTATCATACAAGACTTTTACTTTTAAACGACTATCAAATTTCATCAGTATATACCACCTGGTGTACAGTTTTCCCAACTAACAACGTTAAAGCAACACTACCTTACTATCAAGCTCGGCAAGCACTAAAATTCCCAGACCGCTGCGCAGAGACGTACATCATGGCTCCCCACACCCTCTCACCCTCTCCTTTCGACATAATCCTGCTGATCAGAAGACACAACACCAACTACCCGCGCGACGACGCGAGACGCCTCGACTTCCGCGCACCCGAATATTCACTCGGCGGCTGCCGGCAGCTGGAAGCGCGCGCCTACTCGCCCCTGCAACAGGACATCGACTACCTGGTCAAATCGCTGCTGCATTTACGAAGGGCGTCGTCGGTGGAAGAGCACGGCGCCGACAGGGGCAGGCTGGACGTGGATTACGAGACGATGTCGCGCACGTTTTTGAGGATCGTGAAAGTGGGCGGGAGGAGAACGAGTGATAGCGGGATTGCAAAATTCAGGGGCATGTTTTCGAGCCCGGAGAAGCCGCTTGTACGAGTGCCAGAGAATAGCTCCCCGGATCCGGGGTTGAAGCCAAGCAAGCATGTCAACTTGAAGAGAAACTCGGGCGCTCAGCAGGTCCTCGAGTCCCCGCACCTAGCAAAGTACCAGCCGATTGCAAAAGCGCCGCTTAAGCAGCTGTCGCCGAACAAGCCCAAGAGGACTTCAGCAAGTGTAAGCGAGGGCCTTCACGCTCCGATAATATCCAGGCGGCTTTCCTCGCCTGAAGGGCAGGTTCGAAGGTACCGTAAGGACGAAAGGCCCTCGTCGCCTCAACGGTTTACCCAGCATCGCAGATCCACAATGTCCAAGACGCAGACGGCCTATGATAAACCTGCTCAGACTTTTCATAGAGGGAGCCCACCGCCGATTTTGCACCAGGCGGCTCGTCCTATGTCCGCGGCGCCTCTTGATAATGTGAGAGGTTCGCCGGGTGTGTATGTTTATGGGGGACGGAGGACAATCAAGAACCGACTGGCGGAGGAAGAGGCTTATGAGCGGGCTGCGAGACTTAGTAGTGATCTTTGGCATGATGTGAAAGACAGCTGATAGTGGTACTCGGGAGTTCTGTTTATATAAGTGTAGCTTAGGATACCAATGCAGGCATTTGGAACTTTGATTCTTTGAATGAGAGTTAGTTGTGACTCACTGACAAAGCGAGTATGTTTTGCCGCAGCGCTGCTCGATCGAATGTTTCACTGGACGTGAGTAATGTTGACAATCATAAACATCAGGGAATTCATGATTCACACTCACCACCGTCTGCCCAACAAGCGAGCTTTAATTCCCTTCCAGCTTCCTCGGTCTATGTCAAGTTCCCAAGCCTTCTTATTCCAGACACAAACTCCACAACCATCAACCCCTGACCAACCCCTGACCAACCCGAGGACATTCAAACACCTGTTGACTTTATTCTGCCCCCAGCACGACGATCAAGAAACATGTCACCCCCGCCAGAACTCACACTAGCGCAGGAGATAGAAGATGCAAATGAATTAGTAAAAATCCACGAACAACGCAACCTTTTCGCCCATTTCCAACCAGCTTGGCTTGGCGAAGACGGGTTCGAAGACCTCACCGCACGCTGGCTAGCCGTTTGTGACGAAAGACCCCAGGAAGAAACACATTCAGAATCCTCGCAATTCTCTTCAACAGCATCGGAATCGGGATCCGAGAAAGATGACTCTGACTCTGACCCTGACTCTGACCAGCAGCGCTCTCGCAGCCCTTCTCTCGCGCTGTCGCAAGATGGAGATTATGGGGTCCCGGAGCTGCGGGAATGCAGAGCGTTGCGTGCTATACAGCGATCGGTGGATGGGAAATCCAAGGTGGTTATGGAAATTCCGATTGACACTCGAGGCTTGCATAGATTGCTACTGCAGCTCAAAACAGACATTTATGCCGATGAAGACGTCTCTGAAGAAGAGGTGCGTGGCGAAGCACGCGATATGTATGCACAAATAATTTGGCAGAGGAAGAAGAAGGAAGTACTGGAGATTTTTAAAGTCGGTCTTCTGGCAGCTCTCGAGAGTTATGAAAAGGACGGGGCTGGAGCGAGGGATGGAGAAGTGGTCGGGGCGTTGGAGAAGATTGTGGGGTTGGAGAAGGGAAAGGGGGCTTTGGAGATGGGGGTTGGGAGACCGTCGGTGGATGTGGGGACGTGGAAGGAAGTGGTGGACTGGGTTGTTTGGGAGGCGGAGGATTATTGCTGGCTTGTCTGCCATTACGGGGATGTGAATGTTGATGCGGAGTTGCTGGTTCGTGTGAAGCGGATGCTTGAACACTGCAAGAATATTGAGGTTGCAAGTAATGACTGACTTTTTATGAGCGTTGAAATATAGCCTGATTTTATCTTCAAAAACGAGAAAATGTAATACATATCTCTAGGATCCAATTATCCATGAAGCGATATGGCAAAATAAAATTAACTTCAAACACCGACGACTTGAGATTATTGGAAATCACCACCTGCGTGAATGATGATTCTCATGCCAGATGATTAACTATCACTAACAGTTTCTTTTTTCTGGGTATAAATCTCCGCCCAACCTCCGTAGAACATAATACTTGAGATGAGCAAGGACACAAACTGCAGCCCATTTTCTCTAATCAAATTACATTACCTAACTCCAAAAACCCAAAGAAAACTTGACGTAGAATGCGTCGTAGCAATCAAAACAGAGAAGATGACAGAGCAGCAAGGGAAAGAGCACCGAGCCCAGAGCCCTCAGAATCAGAGAGCGAATCGCGGATAAGCGATGACAGATCCACTTCCCTTTCTGACTCCAGAGATAGGATTACTGTGCCAACCTGGGCCTTGCCAGAAAATGGTATTACGTCGTTGTTTCTTTCATATCCGAATAATATTGAGCGTCCAAGCCATAGGACTTCCACTACTAGACAAAATGGAAGCCAGGATGCACCCGCAACGAGGTAAGTCAAACATGAAGCAAAGGACTTCCTTTTCCGCTTCATATAAAGCATTTCGCATCTTTCAAGGCCCTGGAACTAACCACTCTGGCTGCCTTTCATAGCACGCGCTCGACAGCAAGACCTGGTGGAAGTTCCTCGAGAAATGAAGGCCCAGCACCACCGAATGAGACAGATACACAATATGATTTCACACCCCAACGGCGCGAGTTGCTACTGCGACAAATGAGATATGAAATCGCCTTCTACGATGCAAAAAGAGAATGTGCATTTGGTCGTGAACACGGATACCAAGTTTATGATTATCCACGCACCGTGGTCCCAACCCGCACCCGCAAACGCAAAAGGACGATAGAAGAGCCCCAAGAAGTCCCCATATGGGACCCGTTATGGGGCTATGAAACACCGGGATAGAACGCCGTCACATACATGTGGTGAGATGGGTTTTGGTCTGCTCTTCGCAAAGGATGGGACACTAAGCGATGGGGATTTGGCGTCCCAGGGACGGGTTCGTTACTGAGATGAGAAATATGCTGCTAGGAGGCCTGCAGTTCATTTGAGTAGATTGAGGCGGATGGCATCGTGAGTCAGTTGAAGACTTCACAAGAATCCGCACATTTGACTCTTGAAGGTGAACTTGACAGGCAGCGGAGGATAGGCAGTAAATCTTGAAAAGAAAAACATATTACGATAATAAAGCCTCTCGATTGCCGCAAGGGTTTGAAATTTTTATTGTGGTTTGTTGTGAAAGAATGGTGGTATTTCCAAGTCAAATTGTTTGACGGCGAGGTTGAGGTGTTAAAGAGGTTTAGTAATTCCCGCTGGGCGGAGAGTTCTTCCACCGCGGGGATTAAAGTGCCAAGAGGAAACTCCGCCACCACCGTTTAGCCCCTCCTCTTTAACCAGGCAACGATGAATCAGATTTGTCCATGTGCTCAACACAGCCTTGCTATTATCCTTGTAGCCCCCCTTTCACCTTGTCAGCCTGTCAGGTGCTATAGGTTTATGGCCCAGGAGTGGCCCATTATGATCGTGATCACCAAGCCAAGAGCTCACAGGAGCCTCAGCTGCTGACCAAAACCTGCTCGATCTGAGACAAGGCCGAGCCGTCTGTAAGCATACTTCATATATGATCTTGCAACCCCCTATGAGAGTAAGTTTCGAGTACTCCCTCTTATATATATCACTTCACGAAGATATATCAAAACAATCTATCAAAACGCCTCACACACACACCCGCGATCAGTCTCCTCTGCTCGCCACCACCATTATCAACATATATCTCAGCATCCCGAAATGTTCGGAATCTTTCGTACTATTTGGTGGGAGGTCTATGATCTCTGGGATGGTATCTTGACCGGTCTAGGAGGTTTACTCATCAAATTGGGTCTCTGATAATCCTCAATCTTGACCTTTACAAACCGGGTGCACCTGCGAGGCTATTCTGTTCAAGCCTGATATATGCCGTCGACCTCAACCCTCATAGCTCATTGGAATCTTCAGTGAACTCAACCGCAAACATTCCACTCATCACAGAAAGAATGTTCGAACTTCGAAGCGGATTATCATACGCGCCATATACGAGAGGCACTTTCATATCTGCTCAATATTCCCCTGGTCGAAGAGCCTGTACACAGAAGCGATAGGCAGTGGCTGCTTGGAATAGTTTCTGCCGCTGTTGGAACAGTTTATGATAAGATAGGAATATGAAAATGAATATGGCTCAATGGTACGCGGGACGTTGCCATTAGCCTACATTGAGCCTATAATATTAGCAAGATGCAATCATCCGCTACTGCTTCACTACCACTGGGTGTTTTCTTAGTCCTCGAATCTTCCATTTCTGTCGTTACTATCGATCTGTCTTTTCGTTTGATCACCCCGGCGTTACACAAGCTCGTAATATTGCGTCACCCCCCTCGGTTTCCGAGATTATCCTCCAAGCCAACTGGCTGGTTACCTCGGTGCAGTTACACAAACTTGCGACAAGCAATCTATTTTCTATCCAATCATTTGCCAAGTGGTTTCGTCCAATGCATATCATAACCTTAGGACTCCCGCAATATTGTGTCACTCACCTGGACACGTGGAAATGAAGGAATTGGATGCTGAACTTTTGTTGCATGTCGCAAATAAACAGACCGGCGGAAGCCGATGACACCCAATACTTTCAGCCACCAAGTCGGAGTGCAGAGCTCGAGTGCGTTTGATGGGATGGGAGACAAGGATCCTCATCCTAATTGATGGGGATGTCAAGTGACAAGATCCTACGGAGTGTTTCAAATTATGGCATATATTTTTTGATCCTCGAGTCAAGGCATAGTGCCTTATCCTTACGTCTTAAATCTTCATAACTCTTAGAGTAAGACAAGTCACCAAAAGATATAAAATAGGGAGAATCAAGTGACTATGGAGTCGTTAAACATTCTTTCCGTTTTGAAACTTTGACTTTGAAGCCGCGAGTACTCCTACGCAATAGAGTTTGACGCAAGATCGAAGTTACAGTCGTTATCCCAGCTAGAGATGTTAGCATCATTGGCGGCTTCCTCGATCAAAGACTCACACGCCTTGTCTCTGCTGATATCGCCAAAGACGTTGTGGCCATTTTAGGCTATGATGCTACTGCTAAAACAGACTCACGGTGCCTACGTCGTTGATGATTGCTACACAAATGGGCCACAATCTGGGGGGAAAGGGTAAAGTGCTGTGACCAGAACTTCTCAGGCGGTCCACTTGAGAATGCTGTTTTTCTCTACAACTGCATCATTAATAGTAAGCTGCGTAAGTGCAGGCCTCTCTAGTGCACATTCGGGATGCAGAATGAGGAACAAGTGTCGCTATATAATACCTAGGCCAGAGATTGCAAGTCCATTGACCGTCTGATACGAATCGTTGAATCCGTATTTCTGCAGTTCAAATTCATCAAGACTTTCGAATGCAAAATAGAGGAGTGCCATAGAGCTATTGCCAGTACCAAATCCACGAACTCTTGAGCACAGAAATTCGTCAAGGTTTTATTTGAAAGACTTCTAAAGCTTGTATGGGTTACTAATGTGATGTCTAGTTTCTTCGGGCAAGGTGCTTTTATGGAGACAGCGGCAACTATAGGTTACTATATAAGGGGATTGAGTCGTCACATGCAGACCATGCACGTGACCATACTACTCTCCAACTTGAAGATCCGCGAATATTTCAGCAAGAAGATGTATAATAAAAGAAACTCACTAATAAAGATCAGAATAGAAGGGAAGAGGGTATGGGCGCTTAAACTTTACTTGCTGCACTATACTTTGACCATACTTCTAGATTTTTGCGGATAGTACGGAGGTAGGTGGTAGAAAAGCAGCCTTGTAAAGCAAATCAAAACCTAAACTTCAGCAACACTATAATTATCATCATCGCACATATGAAACACAAACCCGAAAGCTCCGTAAATAACTTTGCTGGCAATTGGAGCAAAATCCTGGTTTTCAAAGGATTTCAGGGTTGAGGGTGGATTCGTGGTTCCCAGCCACGCAAAAGTCATAAGTCAACACCAACCTCCCCAAATATAACATAACAAACAACACAACACAACACACACCTGGCGAGATGAATTCTTAATCTTTGTATTATTTTGTGATCAAAAACATACAACAGAACGTATCCAGCTTTCATCCTTCGGTCCCCTAATGGCGTAGCCCTGAAACATACCTACTACGCAATACCGCCAATCACCGACTCAGAAACCTACCGAATGCCTAGGCTACCGTACCGTACCTCGTTGACCGACTGATAGCGATATTCATTATTCCAGCTCCAGGTGCACAAGACAAGAATCACAACACAACCAAAGTACCGTCCGGTATCTTGCGGCTTTTGCCTTTTCCATTCTACTCGAGACCGGTCTGTTTTATATACATCTCGCGGTTCTTCTTTCTCTCCTGTCTTCCATTCCGCATCAACAGATCTGCCTGGTCCTTTACCTCCGACGCAAAGTGGGACGACGCATAAATATCGTCGAAGACAGACAAGGATACCACCAGACGCCGATCTGATATCACCTGGACTCGCTGGAGTACGCGGAACTACGCCTCATTTCCACGAATCCAGCTGAAAGAGGAGTCAACAGGGACGATTAATGCAACTCTGAGCAGGGCCTTCACAATTTCACAATGCAAAACACTCCTACAAGCTTCGAGCCTTTCTCCTCTAGATCTCTCCCCAAACCATCACATCGAAGAACGCTCTCCGTCGCCAATACTCCAGGCGCATCAAGAGACTCCTCACTGCAGAAAGTATGGGCGGATGATTACTATGCAGATGACTTTGCTGGCGGAATATCTCTATCATTCGAACAAGACATCCCTTCTCCCCCTGCGCCTGCAACCCTCCCTCGAAGCATTCCCCTCTCTGCGGAAGAAGAATCAGAGCCAGCACGCCAACCTCGAACCCATCAACGCTCACTTACCGACTTGCTGCCTTTCCAAACACCCCGTCCAAACTCGAAATCTCCGGAACGAAGTCCGGTAAAGCAGAAAATCGGCAACGAATTCATGTCCACCCTTACGGGCGACCGAGACGGCGTGATAAGGGTTGCCGATAAATCGAAAGGAGGGCTGGCCTCTTGGTTTACTGGATCTTCTGCCCCAGTTGCTCTAGGCGTACCTGTTGGGGAAAAGGAACTTCCACCTCCCCCCTCAATGTCTTCTTCAAGGTCCACATCCCCAGAACGACAACCTGGGAAGCTCCAAAAGCGGCCCAACCTGCAGACACTGGATTCCACAAGCAGTTTAAGCACGACGCAATCGAAATCACAGGCGTCGAGGTTCAATTTTTTCTCTCCGAAAACCCCATCAAAAACACCATCCAGCTCCCCGCAGACGTAAGGACCCCATAATTTTCCCCTTCACATATCCAAGAGCTGCAAAGAGGTTTAGAGCTTCTACTACGAACATCTCGCAGCTCCTGAGTCATTATTCTACTCCTAAACCTTTAAGCAATGACTGACTGTTTATTCTCTAGATGATGAATGATGACGAATTCCTCTCCCTTGATGTTACCCAGGCTCTTTTTCCACAAGGGAATCCCCAAGATCCCTTCTCGCCAGCTTCGTTCAAAAATCTCCTCATGAATGCAGAGGGAATTCTGCTCAAGCTACAGACGGCATATAAACTTCGCACGCTATCCCTCCATGAACTCAGCGCGGACAAATCCGCCATCACGGATGAGCTAGAAGAAGCGTCAACCCGCGCGACATGTCTGCGGACGCAACTTGAGGATATGGCCTCAAAGGTTTCAGAGCAAGATGCCAAGGTTGCTGATTTAACAGCACAACTCGAGAGAGAAAAACGGGCCAGGGCAGCGGAGAAAGAAGCAAGGGAGAAATCAATTGCGCTCATCCAAGCGAATGCAAGAGATTCGAGAATAAGCTACAACGAGGTGTCCGATATTCTGAACGAGGATCTTGGCATATCAAACGCACATGCGAAACCGAAGAAATGGCGAGGTAAGAATGATCCTGATCCTATATATCTCCTTTGCTGGCGTTATTCAAGACTCATGGGAGGGTTGTGGAGCTTCTAACCCAGAATTCCTAAGATTGTCTCAAAGCTCTTCGAATATTGTCGCACTCCTACTTTCCTACAAAGCTAATCCTCTTTTCTTTGCAGGTTCAGCTGATCTCAGCACGGAAGGCGATTCAGACACCGAATCCGAGTCTGTATTTTCACGTTCCCGCTCGCCAACTTTGACGACCGCCTCGGTTTCGACTATGGGGAGCACCCCTGAATTGGGGCAGGCGGAGTTTGCCCGTATAAATCCGAATATAAACCCGACTTCACGACCAAGAATATCTTTGCAACAAAAGAGCACGTTCCAGAAGTTCTTGCAGGGTATTACACCAGCTGTTGTTGAGGAGGATGACTTTGGTGGCATTGGAATGGGAGTCGATGGATGCACGAATTGTCGCGGCAAAGATGCCAGTGTTGCTTGGGATACTGTCGGTTTACTTCGCGCAGAGAACAAGGGTTTGAAAGAACAGGTAGGGGTATTAGAAGGTGGGGTTGATGGTGCTCTGGCGTTATGCTATACAATGTCTCATTCTGAGTGAAAGATTGATACCCGAATGATTTATACAGAAGACGGCGTTTTGGACTGGGAATGCATTGTGGTCAGCTAGGATAGACTTCAGCTATGGCCCTGGCGTCTATCGAGATGGAATAGATATGAAATGGTGGTTACACCACAGTTATGCACAAGCATTTTTGGATAGAATACATTTTGAACAATCTATTCCTACCCCTGCTTTGTTGGGAATGTTCGGTCAGACCTCAGGTACAATGTGCGGCCCATTTCAAGTTGCTAATCAACAGCCTAGTTTCATCAACGCGAAATATTTTGTTTATGCTGGAAGACTGAGGTAACTAGGTAGGTAGGTGGGTACAGTGTATAGCCACGGGTGGCGCTTTCAAGCTTAATCCAGGGGCTGGGCCAGCTGGAAGCGAGCTCTCAGGGGCTCCCCTCACCCTGCTAGTCTATTCCAAAATACCATTATCTGTACCATGGATTTTCAAACCAGAACCAAAGAAACCACTACTTGCACTATATATATATATATATTCCATCCATCTTACTCGTATTCAGGCTAAGAATTTTTTCAAGCCGGGCCGGTATTGAGAAGCTTCACCCGAAATTCAGCGTACTGTACAGTATGCGGCCAACCTAGCCTACAGTAGCTCACGGCGTCCACCTGCCATATTCGCAACGCCAAGAAACGCTCAATGTCCTCATCACAGGTTCCTCAACCGTTAGCAACTCAAGTCATTTGGCGCTTGAAATATCAAGGTCTTCGGTCAGTCGATATGCACGTTCCCGAGACAAGCACCTGACAGGCACCGAAATGCATTTTAAAACACCACATACTATCACTTTCAGAAGCAGAGTCCTAGCCAATGACAATCTTCCGAGAGTGGCATATCACATTTCTCCGCATTCAGGGCGACAATTTCACCCATTCTTATCGACTTGGCAAGGGAGATCCGCATGCTGATATGGCTACCCGATGCATTTGCTTTTAATAACCCTTACTTATCCATATTAAGCAGGTGTACCTGAGAACTGCAGCTGATTTCCAGGATGATAACATGAAGGCTAGGATATCGACAACATACATAAAGAGGCCCATGCCACTGGGACCTCTTCCAGGTCTAGATTTCCTGCAAAGTCACGATGTTGTACGCCTTCACCACTCTCCTCTTGGCCACTTTGGTTTCAGGAGCATGCGATGCAGACAATTGTCTTCGCGCAATGAGAGCAACTCAAACACCAGGTCGTCTCCAGGCAGCTCAATCATTCTGTGCTACTTTCACGCAAAGCTCCGTTGCTGCCACGGCCATTCCGACATATGCCGCTGAGGCTTGCACGCAGGATCAGAACGGGAATCAAACATTCAGGATTTACAGCGCCTGTAGCTGTATTGCGGCATCTACAACATCGATCACTAGTACTTCTAATGCAACTGAAGGCGCCTGTGCAACTGTGAGTAGTCTAGCTGCTGCCCAAATCGCTGCTTCTCCAGCTGGTATGTTTCTGTTCTATTATGAAATGTCGGTGAGGTTGACAAAAATCAGCAACCCCAACTGTCGCGGCATCGTTGGCACATGACTGCCTGAATTCAGTTCCATTGAATAAAGATGCTGCCATTGCTCTAGTGGACTCTATAGAACCGTATCTGGAATGGCAGTCAGACTCTGCATACAAGAAAGACCCCCCACCAGATTATTTTTACCCTCCTATTGACATTTTCGGGTACCTTGCTTCAGTAAAGGCAAACCTGGAAAACAATACCTATGCCAACGAATACGAGTTCCAGGAAGATTTATACAACGTGTTCGCAAAGGCTCATGACGGACATTTTGTTTTCTATCCTGATGCCCTTACCAAAGCTATTGAATGGGGCAGACAACGATCCCTGATTTCTATCAGCAATGACGGATTTTCGATTCCTCAGATTTATCTCTACGGTTCGTAATTATACCCCGTGAGTCCGACCAGATTGCTGAATGATAGTATAGAGGACGCAACTTCTTGTCCATCCACTGCTTCTGTGGTTGCTCAAATCAACGGCATCGATGCTGCCACATATGTAGCTGACTTTGCCTATACTGCTTCGTTCAATCAAGACGCTGATGCCGCTTATAATACTATGTTCTTCGAAAAGGCCTTTGTTGCAGGTGCTACATCGAAAGGCTACTTTTCAGGTGGGGGCCGGATGAGGTGGGTTTGAAAAACTCTTCCAATCTATACTGATCTTTGTCTTAATATGATTAGATACATCTATCCTGGAGCAAACACCACATTTACTTTCGAGAACGGAACTGTTCTCACTCTAGAGAACGTTGGGAAGGTCAAAGGAGATTTCACTGGGGTTACTGATGGTGGAAGTTTCTATACCAAGTTCTGCTCAGGGTCAACCAGCGAAGCTGGCGCAGAGGACGCCCTCAGTGCAACCGATGCTGCCGATATAGTTGATCCTGGATACCCAACTCCCATCGATATCACAGGTGATGGAATTGTCTCTGGATACTACCTGGATGGATCAGGTTTTGAAGATGTCGCCGTGATCAGTCTTTTGGCTTTCGAGTCAGAGTCACCGCTAGAGTTTCAACAAACCGCACAGAAGTTTTTCGCCGATGCTATCCAAGCTGGAAAGACTAAGCTTGTGATCGACCTGAGTGCGAATGGTGGAGGCTACATTCTCCAAGGCTATGACCTTTTCCGGCAATTGTTCCCACATATCGTTCAAGATGGGTTCTCGCGGCTTCGGGAAAGTGACAGCTTACTTGCAATTTCCAAAATCTACTCGGACTCTATTCCACCCGACTATGATCCAAGCACCGCATCTGCCGAGACCATTTCTAATTACGAAACCTTTTTCAACTACCGATATGACCTGAACTTGCTTAACCAGCCATTTCAGTCTTTCAATGAAAAGTTCGCCGCGCACGTGTTCAAGTCGGACGACTTTACCGATATTCTAAGATGGAACCTGGATGATCCTCTTACTACAAGCAACGAAACTTTTGGACTAGGCATGGATATCACTGGTTATGGAAGCCGCAAGAACTTCACTCAGCCTTTCAAAGCCGAGAACATAATTATGTTGATGGATGGATATTGTGCGTCGACGTGTACTCTATTTGCCGAGATGATGCGTCTCCAAGGTGGTGTCAAGACGATTGCAATGGGGGGCCGACCAAAGACTGGTCCTATTCAAGGAGTTGGGGGCATCAAAGGAGCTCAAATCTTGGCATGGGGAGAAATATACGGCAATGTGCAAGAGGCATTGTCTCTAGGCATTGCAACCCCTGAGCAAACAACAGCGCTACAGCGTTTCTCGGATTTACCGGTCAATCGAAGTACGAGCAGTGGAATCAACATCAGAGACCAGATCTTGCGGGGTAATTTGGGCGATGGTTTGCCGGCCCAATATGTGGTTGAGGAGGCAGATTGCAGGTTGTACTACACACTACCTATGATCACGAACGTGACGGAGCTTTGGAAGAGTGCTGCGAGCGCTGCGTTTAACGGTGGAGGCTGTGTTGCTGGAAGTTTGCCGAAGAGAGAGGTGGAGATGGGTTCCAAGAGGTCTGTGGTTTCGGCGCCTGTTGCACGACAAATGGTCAAGAGGGAGGTCAATAGAGACCCGCAGTGGGACTTGAGACATGGCAGGAAAGTCATCGCGTAGATGAAAGTGTCAGGATCAAAACTTCATCTTTCCGTGTTCTAGCTGCGATGTCGGGGGTAATAGAGAGAGTACCTATATTTATATTATAATCATCTATTAATAATATAAACTAATATAATACGGAATCAAGTCCTACTAGCTAGTAAGAAGTGCATCCCTGTGATACCTATAAAGTCCATATTATTACATGTCATCTAACGGCCGACCCCTTCAGCCAGTTATGACTAGCTTAGCATATCCTTCTCTTGAGACACCAAGATTAGATGATGGCCACCTCCGAGGACCATGGCGTCCACAACTACTTCCCCTCTACTATCAACAGCTCGATAAGTACTAGCATTCGCCACGTTGTTATCTGTTCTTACGCACATCATCTCGAAAACCCAAAGCACCTTCTGCATATCAGGCGGACTATTCAAAGCGTTTAAGACGCCGGCTGTTATTCCAAACGGAATTTTGAGTTGCTATATTTCAATCTATAGATCTATACGCAGAAGCTAAAAACATGCACCCTCAGATTTTCTTCCCTATCGACGTAAGACAACTACATTGCCCGTCTGTCAAGCACTTTGCAACTTCACCCGCAAGCGGGCAAGGCCCACAATCCGTAGCAGCCTTACAAGTCGCTGCTGCACTGCTTGTAGCGGCGGTTGAGGCTGAAGTCGTTTTGAGGTTTGAGCTTGTAGGTGGTGTGGTGCTGCTTGGGACGCTGATGGTCGTTCCTGAAGCGGTACTTCTTGTGTATGTCGATTCAGCTGAAGATGGCCGGGTTGCTGATACGGAGGATCTGGTGCTTGTAGTGAGTGTTGAGCTTGAACTTGTGCTCGACACTAAAGATGACCGAGTTTGAGAGCTAGATGCGGAGGATCTCGTGCTTGTGCTAGGTTTTGAATCTTTACTCGACACTGTGGATGACCGAGTTGAAGAGCCAGATGCTGCGGATCTCGTGTTTGTGTTTGAACCTGTACTCGACACCGTCGATGACCCAGAGGCTGAGGTCGTGCCGTTGGATCCACTAGTAAATTTGCAGCCTGCGGTAGGTATCGGCAGAGTGAACTTTGACGGCATACATGCCAAAATTGTCTGGAACGCTTCAATCTTCAAGGCCATTGAAGTAGCATCGGCATCGCTCTCGTCGGCCAAGTAGTACGGCACTGCTGTTTTCCCAGGAGGTATAGACGACGTGCTGCCTGAAACTGTTGTCGTGGCCGTCTTTCCAGTTGCACTGCAGCCAGAGACGGTAGATGTTGAGCAGCTCGTCTGTGTGATCGTAGCAACGGTAGAACTGCTCGTGCCTCCAGATAGGAAGGATGTTGAGAGAGAAATCGTCTGAGTGCAGACCGGGAATGCAGTGCTGCCAGAACACGACGAAGATGAAGACGAGGTCGCAGAGGTTCTGGATGACGAGCCCTCTGTGGAAGATGGTTCGTTTTTTTCTTCGTCCTGCAGGTCCTTGCCAATCTCTGCTAGAGTGTCTGTCAGGTTTTCAACCTCCGTAAGATCCGGCACTTTCGCATTAACGCTGTCGACCAAATTGTTCACCACGTCGCTGGCACAGGTAAGGAGCTTTGCGACATCGTCGACCGCTCCGCTGATTGCGTTGCCAATACTAGATATGATGCTCCTGTCACGGAGCAGAGCTCGAAGTTGCCTCTCTGATAATGCATGTCCGTTTCTCTTTCTTTTTGTGTTTTTACAGTCCGGTATATCAGCAGGGTTGACATCCAAGTCATCAAGCAGCGCGAGAGTTTCGTCTTTTGACTTTTTAACGTCGTCTAGATATTGAGATCGTAACTTATCATCCGTAAGCCATTTCCGATTAGACTGGAGTGCAAAGAATAAGCCTCCAAGAAGTACAGCTTCAGATGTTTCTGCGGCGTCTGAGATTGTAGTCGTTGGAACATTAAACCATGTAAAAGATACGGGAGATATGGTCGACTCTTCACCACTCCATGTATTACTAAAAGTAAAAGGGACTGTCGATGTTGGACTTCCCGACGAATCCGACGAACTTCTCGAGCTCGTGGTTGAAAAGGGTAGGACGCCGCTTCCAGGTATCGACGCTGAGGATGCGGATGACACCTTGCCACTCGAGCTTAATGCCGTGGTGGTAGAGTTTGAGCTCAATGTTGAGGATGAGGATGACGACGCCTTTCCGGTGGAACTAACTTTGCTGGATCCAGTCACCGTGGAAGTTAGCGTCGATGTAGTCCCTGTGAGTTTGGAGCTTCTGGAAATGGATGGCCCCGTTTGACTGGCACTGGAAGTGCGTGATGCAGATGTGGTTGAGTTGGAGCTGGAGCTGGAGGAGGCGGACCTGGTATTTGCGGAGGATTTTGTAATAGGTGCAGTCCCAGATAAACTAGATAGTGGCCCAGAGATTCTTGATGATGAGCGGGAGAATGCACTCGCAGAAGAGTTGGATAAAGTGAATGGAGGCAATGTCACACTCTGAGAAGATGAGCTCGAAGTGACACTTGAAGAATTTGTAGAATTATCCTGCTTAACAACTAAAGCGTTGGACAATGCCAAGAGGCCGAGAAACGCTATGGTCTTAGCCATCCTGAACAAGAGATAGAGAATAACAGAAACAGAATTAACAGGAGACAAAAGCTAGGTAGGCAAGTGAGACGAACTGCTCAGATAAAAGGACAGACGTCTGTATAGGAACAAGACTCAAAAGCAGGAAGGTTTATTTATGGAAACATCAGCACAAGGAATAAATATTATGGGGCGCAATGAATTCAAACATAACCCAAGAAACAGTTAGCGAATAAAGGATCATAGCAGCAAGTCATAAGCAGAAGAAGGATGCAGCGTTGAATATTACAAGTAAGCCGTCAGTCGTCAGCTATTAGTCATTCGCCATCCTTCAACAACGCCAAGATTGTCTTTGGATTCGTATAATGAATTGTGAGAACTATCTTCAAGGCAGCAGGCTAT
This sequence comes from Lachnellula arida, assembly GCA_007821475.1. Classification (NCBI taxonomy): domain Eukaryota; kingdom Fungi; phylum Ascomycota; class Leotiomycetes; order Helotiales; family Lachnaceae; genus Lachnellula; species Lachnellula arida. The sequence continues at coordinate 52,980 of QGMF01000149.1, forward strand.
TCCTGAATCCCTAAGGAGTAGTCGCTGCTTGGGATACTCGCTTTTATTTGAATTTGAAGTACACTAGTATCTATAACTTAGCAGACGGACTCGTAATTGAACTCCAATTAAAAAATTTTAACTCATTTCGCTTACTGTATGCACCTGCTGAGCGAGGCATCTGATTAGTCTAGGCAGTCAAAGTAGAGTGAGTTAAATGTAGACTTTGAATACCCCAGCATGAGAAGTGCACATCCTACGGCCCCCATTATACTAAATTACCTAATTGCCTGATGCGAATAGAAATTCGAACCTCACTTTTTCCAATCGTCCATTTAGCGTTTCACGTTATCCTCTCCATTGTTTTTATGCCGCCAAGACTTTTTCTCTCCTGTTCTCTGTCTTGACAGTATACAAACAGTGGAGGGGATTGTGAGAATTTACGGTGATAACCTGAGGATGTGTTTAACCTACGTAGTATTCCTAGTCACACCCTACATTTAGATTTTAAAAAACAATCAAAACACTTTCGGTGGCATGGAGTAAGCATCGTCCGATTTCTCCGCGGAGTAATATAAAGTGCGAATCGCCGGAGTTGCCTAGTCAGGAATTACCTCGTAATTTACCAACTGCTTGGAGGTGAGACAAATCCGCACAGCTAATGTATTCACTGTTCGTCTGTGCTAGGTACAAAAAGTGGCACTCGTTATCATCTTGTCCCACTCAGCGTGGGCCAGGCTGAGTGGGACATTATAAATCAGTGCCGCTTTTTCTATCCACTGCAATCTTCAGCTCCAAATCCTCTGGACCCAAGAGGCTATGGATTGTTTGAGTAGGGATATGTCAGCCCCAGAGCTCTTTTTAATAATCCTACTTGCAAAGGAATATGCGAAGTACTCGTATATCTACTCCTATTATTAGTTCCAGTCCCATGGCCTCTACTCGGAGGATGCTTTAAGTTCACACGTAATATGAGGATCGTGGCACAGATGCTATGGCCGCAAAAATGTCATAGGGTTGAGTTCTCGAAATAACCTATTTATAATATACATCGGTGGGTATATTTCATATACTGGCTGATTTCTGCTTTGCTCTAGCAATACTATTATTAAAGCCGACCTCTTTCTACTAGTTTTCTATCCCGTTTTCTAGCTCTCTCTTACAATGGGGAACCTCGGCGGAATACATTTTGTACTTCTAATCTGCAGTCTTTTGCTGGATCGAACTTTGGCTGGCTTTACTTATGATACGAATTCATGTGGATCAGATGCAGCAACACGCGGTGCAGCATGGCTGGGAGACGTTACAACTATGGCTAGTACAGCAAGAGGACTGCTAAAAGGTCTTCTCGATGGGTTCGCTACACCTTGGGATGGTTATAGAACTGCAACGTTACTCGAAACCTTCTTTGACATGGAAAGCGACGAAATTGGCGGGTGGTTGAATACAGTTGGAGGTTAGTAGATATCATACAAACCAAAGTGCGGACTGCTGATACCTCTTATAGATAATTTGGATACGATGGCCAACATTGCTTCTGCTTCTCAGCAAATCTATGTTGCGTGCGACGACGCCGCTTTCTGGGAAGCATCAGAGGATAAGAAAACAAGAATCTTCAGTAAGTAATACAGTGCTTATACATTCGAGGCATTTTAAACTCACAATATCAAGCGAACCCGGTTACGCAGAAGAAAACTAGCTATTCATCAGACGAGCTGCTTTGTGCAGACTCACACACACTAGCTAATGGACAGAAGGTCTTCCAAGCTGGCTATCATAATCAAGACGACAACGTCGACTTCATTATATTCTGCATGAAACAGCAATCTGGACACACTCCAGAAACTATTGGCGATCTGTTTTTTACCGAGGGAAATAGGTTGGATAGGAAAAATACCTATTCAACCAACTTTTTCCATGAACTGTGCCACGTGGCGATTGCTACAAGTAAGGGACTCTCGATGCTATATTCCGGTTATACGTACGCTAATAAATCATAGTGAGAGGAGACGACGCTGGTGGGGAGCTGAGGGGGGAGAGCGATATGGATTCACGGATTCCGTTGGATTACGGGAAACATATCCAGATCAAAATCCCGACACTTTAATGTTATTCGCACAAGCACTTGAGCTGAAGGACTGGTTTTGGGACACGGGGCTTTCAGAGAGCCCTAAAACTAGATGGAATAAATTGCAAGGAACTGATGCAGGGAAAGAAATAATCAATGATGAGGGACTGACAGAGCCTTCGTAGCAAGCTTTTGTCAAGACCTTCTAGTTATATATAAGCATATTAAATTTTCCGCTTTGAGTTTTACTAGCTCATAATATGAACACTAATATAAGTGAGTCTTTAAATTTAAAATTAATACTAATATAGCCTCTACTTTTAAGTTCATCGCTACTTTGCGATGTTTATAAATTCGGTTATAAATTAGAATCTTTTCTCTCTATACACTTAAAGATACGCAACTCTTCCATAATAGCACGGAAGGTGTGATAATATAATAGCTAATCACACCTTATCTCGTTTGATCCTAAAGGATGATACAAGTGCCGCAGCATAGCTTCTAAGACGGTTAGTTAGTGTCGCCCCTTTTCTCAAGTTGCTCAGTCACGTTCCTGCTCTTCCTTCTAGTAACTAATCATGATTTACTTGTTATATAATTCTGCTATGCGAAAGTTGTTCAACTCTATACGACTACATGACGTGGTTCACATCCAAGGAGACCATCGAATCTCTATAGCTATTTTCCTATTATAATACGACGATTATAATATCCTAGTGTCGTATTATTTCATTCTAAGACTCTCATATAAATCACTTACTATTATATAATTCCTAGAGAATTTGATTACAGTTCACTCAACTAAACCAGTATCTTCTTCCTATAAATATCCTCCTCAGGCTGCTTCAGTTGGCGACAACACCTTTACCTGTACCTTATGCTCTCCAATCCCCCTTTTCTTCGCCTCCTCAAGAATCGCTTCCGTCGCCGTAGCCCCTACCCTCGTAACGCCCAAAGCCCGCACCCTCAACAAGTCATCCAGCGTCCGCACCCCACCTGCAGCCTTAACCTGCACTCCCTCCTTTGACCTTTCCCTCATCAGCTTCAAGTGAGGCAGAGTCGCCCCGCGGTAGTTATACGATCCATCCCGTTGCTTCACAAACCCATACCCCGTACTCGTCTTTACAAACGCGACTCCAACTTCATTACAGATCTCGCACAGCTTGACAATGTGTGCTTCCTCGAGGTAGTCGTTCTCGAAAATGACTTTCAGGATCGCTCCCTCTGCGACGACGGCCTCGTTGATAGCCCGGATTTCAGATCCCACGTACTCCCATTCGCCGCTCAGCGCTTTGCCAATGTTGATCACCATGTCGATTTCTTTCCCGCCTGCCTGGGCAGCCTTTGTCGCTTCGATAATCTTGACGTCCGTTGTGCTGTTTCCGGCAGGGAATGCGATGACGGGACATACAGCCACGCCGGTTCCTTTGAGCGCAGCGAGTGCTTGTGGGATGGAGTAAGGCTTCACGCAGGCGGTGGCAACTTTGTATTTTGCGGCGATTGCGAGCCCGGCTGCGATGTCGCCGTCTGTCATTGTTGGGTGTAGGAGCGAATGGTCGATCATTTTGGCTAGGTCGGAGAGCGAAACAGATATAGTGGAGGGGAATGTGATTGAGGACGCCATTTTGAGGGTCTGTTGATTCTGAAATGTGGAGAGGAATCAAATAGAAAAATCAACGGGGAATTCCACTCTGAAGTCAATGGATATGGATACTTAAACCATACCTTTCCGTGGTTTATATAAGTTTGTCAAATAGATCCCGTGAACCCATATATGGGCCAAGGATCCCTCAAATCGAATAACTGTTAACATAATTTGGTTCTTCCTCCGTCGGAACCGAAGAATTTCAACCCTTAATCGTGTCCCCAGCCCGGTGGAAGTGGTAGTCCAAGTCATCTGTTACACTTTGTTGCGTGTTATAATAGTGACACTACCGGAGGTAGTGTGAGGGGAAAGGGGGGCGCTGCTTAACACTCCGGCGGCTGCTTTGGTGGGGTGTTATTGGGTATTTCTCAGCTCTTCCGCCGGAACCGAAATATTGCCCCCCTTGTTTAGCGAGTATGCGCCATCCGCCGGCGCCGGAACATTACCTACCTACTCTTCACAACGAAAATGTTGCTCCAGCAGAAAAAAATATTACGCATGAGACTAGGAACTGTGGTGTTGTAACGACAGTCATGTCGAGGGTATTTAGAGGTTGTAGGAACGAGAATAAACTAGTTGCGAACTTGGAGGACAGGTACTAGAATTTGGGGTTATGACTGCGAGGTTTGCAAAGTGTATTAGCTTTTTATTATTGAACTTCTCATTATTGAAATATTTTGTTTCTTTAGTTTGTACTCTTGAGATAATACCGAGATAATCTGCATTCCGTCTCAGAATGGAATGTATCCAGTCACTGTCAACGTCGACGAGGAGATTCCCATCTTAAGTATCAAGCCACAAAAACCAACTATCCCATTAACCTGCAAAGCAGGCGTCGTCTCCAACAACGGCCCCAACTACAAGCTAACCATTGAAGACGTTCAAGTCCCAACCCCTGGTATACACCACCCTACATCTTTCCCTTAAGCTTTTCCCCATAACCAAACCTCTCTAATAAT
>QGMF01000150.1:0-57482 GCA_007821475.1 Lachnellula arida
CCCAGACCACAGCCCGCCACCCCACCATCCCCCCCGACCTCCAACCAACACTAGCCCAAATCCTAATCCCGCACCCGCCGTATCTCGACCTCCTCCCGTTCCCCGCGTTCCGGGAGAAAGCAATTATACTAGGCGGTATGGGTGGTATGGCAGGAGGGGCGCCAGGAATCGTGGATCCGTGGGAGCTGAAGAGGGATATTTTTATGGATGGTGTTGTGTATAGAAGGGAGAGGGGAGTGCCGTGGGAGGGGGCGAGTTGGGAGGCGAGGGGGTGGTTTGTTAGGAAGTGGAGGGTGCTTGTTGGGTGAATTGATGGGATGGGAGGTGTTTTGTTGGTGTTTAGAATGCATGAATGACTGAATATCGAGGGGGTAGATTTTGACAGGAAAGTAAATTCATTGCATTCTATGAGGTATGATATACGCAACTAGAAATCACTGCAAGCTTCTAACGGCCTTGATAACACTCTGTGGGTCCAATCCCTGGTGGAAAATCTGCTCCCCAAGACCACCACATCCTTCCTTTGTCGTCCCGATGTACTTGTACTTGGGCGTCAATTGACGTTCCAACAACCACGTCCCAAGTTTACTCCCCAGTCCAGTCTTTTGGTTCAAACTCTCCACTACCAAAACAAAGCCTGTAGAGCCCCACGTCCGCATCGATTCCTCATCAACAACATTTAGCGTAGACTTGTTAATAAGACCGACGTCTAAGCCTTCGGAACGCAGACGATCGACGGCGTCGACGGCACGGTACACCATTTCGCCAAAGGTGACGACGTATCCTGCAGTTCCGGTGCGGATAAACTCGTCTTTTCCGGGGGCGAACTCATATCCTTTGCCGTAAAACGGCTCCTCGCTATTTTCCTTTAGGATCAAAGGAACCTTGGCACGGGTTGAAATCACAAGTCTAATGCCCTGGTCCCAGAAGACCTTGGCGACAGTGGCGCGCATCTGGTTTGCATCCGCAGGGAAATAGAGTCTCGTGGTATCGCCATCGATCAGGCCATTATCAGCAAAGAAAGTATTGAGTCCGAAATGGCAGGTGTTATCTGCCATCTCGTCAACGCCAGAGTGAGAGAAATGGCAGAGGACGTTCGCGAGGTTAAGGCGAGCCATGGTGATTTCTGACACGATCATCTCGAGGAAGGCAGAGAATGTGGAGAAAATTCCTTGTCTGTCCTTGCTGGAGCCAAAACCAGCTGCTGCGGAGAAGTTGCCTCGCTCCATGATTCCGGAGGAGAGGAAGACTTCAGGGCGGTTCTTGTGGATTACACTTAATCCGGTTGAGCCCTCGAGATCAGAGTCGATTACACGAACACGTGAGCGGGCTTCCTCCTTTGAAAGACCTTCTAGAACTGAGACGACGGCTTCACCGAAAATGACACGGTTGGCCAACTTCTCTTGGGTGGAGCCGGTGTAGAGATAGGCGAGGGAGTTGGGTGTGATGGCTTGGAGCTTCTCGACAGCCTTGTCATACCCACGTTCCTTGAGGTATTCGGTCGCAATCTTGACGGGAATGACATCGTGGGCGTGACATGTACCTTCTATGCCCTTGATTCCTGGAGCCATCTTTCTCTTGCAAATAACAGCGGCTGGTCCATTGTGTGTTACTGCGGTGCAGATAGAAGCATAGAGCTTGTCAACGTCCTCTCCCGGTGTCTCAAATACTGTCAAGCCATGTCCCTTCAATGTCTGTGCCAACGAGTATCCCTTCATGTAGTCCGAAGGATGTCCAGCAATCGTCACATCGTTATCGTCGACAATAACCTTGACGTTCAAGTTCTGTGCTACGGCAAGACGAGCGGCCTCGGCATCGTCTCCTTCTTGTTGAGAACCATCTGAGCCGAGCAGGAAGAGTGTCTTATCTGGGTTCGCAATGGCAACACCATTAACGAACGACCACAAGTGTCCGAGACGTCCGGAGCTGAATTGGATACCGGGTGTAAGACCGAATTCGGGGTGACCCGGCAACTTAGAATTGGCCTCACGGTAATGTAGGAGATGCTCGAACGGGATGTGTTTGTGCAGAGCACTCAGCAGATACTGTGTAGCGACTCTGTGGCCGGCCTCATCGTATACAATGGGGATGAATTTCTCCGAGGAGTGTAGGAAGAAGGCCTCGAGGATGCATACTTCGGGGATGGTATCGAATGGACCACCAGTGTGACCGCTTACTCCGCGAGCTGCTCCGGAGGCTGTAAAGTAGACGATTGTGTCTCGGAGGACGGCGATGTTGGACAGCAGATCAGCTTTTTGCTGTTCGGATAGCTTGGGATTGGCGGGGTCAAGGGCGATGGGCTTGTATTTGGCAAAGACATCAATGCCGAAATCTGCGGTTGCGCTGGCCATGGTGGATTGCGATTGTATACGAGTATACTGTAGAGTAGAGGAGAGGATTGTATTGTGTACAGTATATCAAGAGCCTGGTTTTACGAGTGAGAGGAAAAGACTGGCAGCTATAGTATCGGATGTTGTGTACGGTACATGGCTGAATAATCAACATGTGACGTAGCATGGTGGGGGTGGTTGGTGGGGTGAGGTGAGGTGAGGTGAAGTGGCGGGAGCGAGGCCGTTGCCGGTGAAATCGCTGATTGACCCGGCCTTGACGGAAAAATATTCGACATGAATTAAATACCCTATCTATATCCTTGAACGCTCCAAAGTACAGTCATGCTTTTAAAATTCCAAAACCAAATATAAATAATTACTTATCGTCTATAGAGCTATAGCTAGTGAATAATTGAAGACAAGTCTGATATCGCAGAAGGAGAAAGACAAAATGCAGTCAAAAGGCAGGTGGCTAAATCCTGAACAGCTGTATACCACTAGTACGATGTTTTTATAATCAATCTTGCCTCAACATCTCAGAAAAGGTCTTCAACTAGACTTCTTTGACCAGTTGACAGATCCCGAAAGCTTCAAGTTCGGGATTCGGGAGTGGGGCATTCCAAGCTATACCGTTTCTGAAAACGCACGTGAGTAACTATCAAAAGCCTGGGTATTTGAATAACAGAACCTTCAAAGCAATCTCATGTGGAGTTGCTTCATACTTGCTTTTACAGTTGGAATCTGCCATAGATGCAGCAAGGATACATGCGGGGGGAAATGATGGCGATCACGTGACTTTCACTCTGCATCAAACCTCGCTTTTATCTCTACCATCGCCGCAACTTCTCGAGTCCCAAAACACCTTTTCGAAACACTAGACCAACACCTGTATCTCATCAGGGAACGACATTCTGTATATCACAATTATTATTTTGCCAGTGTGCCGTATGATAGAACTACCGGTATGTTTACGTCTTTTCCAAGCCGCATCTCCGTTCAGATACCGTACTGTACTGTACTGTAGTCGCATCAGTCCTTCTCATAGCAGGTAATGTATTGGTATAAGGTGTCAGCTGTTATCAAAGACTGAAAGTTCCTTTGCAATTTCCATTTCGTCATACTCCTCGGTTCATACGGTAGTCCACGTCCCTGGCATTTGTTGTTGTCCATTGATAATGGTAACGTGCGGATCATTACGAAGATGTGAGCCATCTGGCAATGAGCACATTGTATCAATATTATAAACGCCTTACTCTCCTCAAAGTTTTGGGATATTTGTTTCAGGTCATGTCAAACTCCAAAATGACGTATCTAAGTGGTTGCACAGTCGCAACTTCCTCTTCTATGGATAACGTTTTTCATTTCAACCTCTTCGCCTCCCCACTCTCCATCTTCATCTTCATCTCCATCCTGACCCTAATCCTAATCCTAATCATCCACCGAGTCGGAGACATTGTTATGCTTCTTCTTCTTCTTCTTTCTCTTAATATACCGATTCTCCTAAAATGTCTACCACACAAACTCCTCCGCTTGTCCCCCAAATCGAAACCCTCGCACCTTCACCTTCGCCTCCAATGAGCGCAACAAGCCGGAGTCTGAGCCCCGAGCCGATGATTAAAACCCAACCATCAGCGAACCCCCCTATTGTTTCCCCGGCTCATTCGGGATTTCAGTTGAATCTGGCACGCCGTCCCACTGTTGTGCGGTCAGCACATTCTGCGCCCCCTCCCTTGAGACTTGTGTCCACTCCGCACAGTCAGAATATTCAAGCTCCTCCCCCAACCGAAATCCCTACCCCAACCCGAACCCAGTTAAAACAGCAATCGAACTATTTCTCCCCACGGCATACCCGAGTCCCATCACCCTCTGGTAATTTGTCTCCGGCATCATATATAAGCGCATCCAGTGGCTCTCTCTACTCCGATGATCGAAGTCAATGCAGTTACTGTGATAGCGAACATCTCTCGGCAGCCTCGATGCACACTCACAATGATAATCCGCCTTACAAAGCACGAAGGCGGGACTCTACTAGTTTGACAATGATCAAGAAGTTACGGCGGGTGAAGACCGATCCACACTGCCAAGATCACAGAGTCAAAAGGCAACATGATCGGAGGTATCATTGCAGACACCACGAACGAACACTCCACCGACAAGAGAAGCAATCCCCTCGCTTGGGCAGCATCACATGCCAGGTCTCTCCGACAGCTTCTGAAGGTCTCAAAAAACTGTGTCTGGGTCGAGTAGGGAGTTATATCCCTTCAAGGGCTCCTGCAGGTACTCTTGGTGCATTTGCAAAGGTTCTATCTCAAAACAAGTCCAGCGCAGCATCACCTGTTCTGACTCGACGGTGGAGCTCTGTGGAAATTGGCGCTCATCAAATACATACGCTATCAATTCTACCTGCGAGAGCTACCAAAAATGCGAGATCGCCTAGTCTGACTTCGGATGACTCTAAATTCTCTTCCACCAAGCTCAAAGGACGTCAACGAAGTTCGACGTTTACCAGAGGAGCCAAAGATCATGATATTATCCGAAAGGTCCGTCACAGGTTGACATTACGAGAACTCACTCACAGCGAACTGGAAATTCCTGCCTCCATCACCTTGAGGAGAGCTAGTGGGGTTAGCGACATGCCTGACGCAACAACTTTCGATCACCGTCACTCAGATGCAACTACGCCGAGAACACTGTCTCCCCATGGTTCATATCAGATGCGCCCGTCAGCTACATATTTGATCACGCGTCAGGACATCGATTCCATCACTGAGTTAATTGAAGCCAACCTCAATGAACGACATCGGCATCACAGACGCAGATGGACTCGGAGCAGAAGAAGTAAACGCCCGACTTCTCAAGGCACAAGGTCACCAAGTATCACAAAGACAGGCCTAGTCCCAACTGACAGTTCCCCGTCAAGCTCTACCGTCTCGGCTGTTAAAATAATGCGATCATCTGTGGTGACCGTAAAACCGCCACGCGACCCCGAGGCGACAAAAAGTGGCAAAGTCTCGCGGGCTGGTTCAAAAAAAAGCCAAGAAAGTACCCACGAAGTGATCTGGCAAGGGGCTGGCGGATCACCTCAGAGTGAGAGTTCTTTGACAGAGGAGGAGGGTGCTAAATCGCCCCATGCCTCATCTTCGGATCCTATGACTTCAGATAAAGGAGATGCCTTCGATCCCAAGAATGCCACAGCATCTATCAACGAATGGTCTTTTCGATCCACGCATAAAGACCTTCAGATCATCTTCACTTCTTCCGAATCCGAAGCAGATGAGCCAAATCCAGCTGGATCTCGACTATTCAAGCCTTCGGAGGCCACTGCATCTATGTTATCGAAGTCGGGCGAAGAAGCTACTGACAAAATACAGTCTCAAAGTGGGCCCTCAAATGAAGCCGGTCCCAAAAGAAAGTCTCGACCCAGATTTCGGACACTTGAAGAACCGGTCTCTTTTCCTCCTTTACTTGCAAGGAAAACGACCTTTGATTGGTACTCACCTCTTCCCGAGATAGATGCCCCCCAACAGCTGGAACCATCTCGTTCTCTCTATGAATTTGGGCTTGACATCACATACGGGCCGTCCGCTATGAACTCTAGAACACCAACTCCCAAAGCCTCTCGGAAACCTTCACTTAATTTTAGTCGCGAATCACGTGTTCCAACCATTGAATTTCACTCGAATTATGCTCCCCAGCAGAAAAAGACGGAATGGAAGCCACAGTGGCCGCCATCCAGCAGTGTTGAACCTGGAAAAGATGGGGGCGAGGGCCGGAAGGGCTCTATTAGAATTCATCCAAAAGCAATGGCCAGAACGGGCGAGTACTTGGCACTAGGCAATTCGATTGGTGTAAGCTCCGGCAAGCGGAGAAGGAGTTCAGTCATGGCACTTCAACACGTTCGCACAGTTGACAATGCTCATAAAGGCGAAAGGATAGAGTCTGGACGATGGCGGCGACCTTCTACGTATCCAGCCCCGCGCGCCCCTTCGCTATCAGAGGAGGAAGCGGAAGAATGTCTCTTGGATACACCGTTGCCGCGGCAAAGACCGCCTGACCAGATGCGAGCAGCAGCTAGCCATAGGATGTCAATCGTCATAGGCAAGGCCCCTCCGCTGCCGAAGGTTGATCACGTAGGGATATATGGTCAGTTCACGGGAGATGTCAGAAATGGGTTGAAGGATCATTGTATGGATGATTGTAATCCGCATGTGTGCGATGACTACGAGGCTGATCCACGGCAGCCCAGCGTAGATTGGATTGGATGATGGAAATTTATGTAGGATGAGTTTGTGTATGATTACACCAGATTGATTTGAACAGGTTGAATGTCTTGTACTAGCAAGTCTACCAAAATTGACTCCTCACAACCAACCTATGATTCCCATGTCTGATTGAGATATCTATCTATAAAATTGACCCCGTCTCTCCGGGGAGACAGATCCTATAAATAGGAGTCAGACTCGATAAAGAGGGCAAATACTGGTCTCTACATGTATGATAAAACAGGCGGATTTTGTGTACCGTATTAGTTAGGATATAAGACTAGTCCTTAGCCAAAGACTATATAGTCAACTTTTAATGTCCCACGCCAGCTGGCACATTATAAATAAGACCATGTCCTATCTCCGTTTGACGGGCGATGCCAACTATCTTGCCGCATTACAGAAGCCAAGTAAGATTGACTACCTAGTCATCGATCAAGAGACAACTTATTCACAATACTCTCATGCAACCTATCGATATCATCCAAAAACTCGATCCCGAACTTCTCGCAAACAATCTGCACATTCCCCCTCTTCGCATACCCCTCCGGGGCCACCGCGACGACCTTCCCCGGGCTCTGTCCCGCCGCAAGCCCAAACTCCAGCAGGCTGACGGGCGCCACGGTCGCCGGGTGGAAATACACCACGACCAGGTCCGCCGTGGCCTGCTTGTCGAGCTCCCACTGCACCTGCTCGCGGTACGGCGCGAAGGTGATGTCTTCGCGCCACGTGCTGTCCCAGTCTGGGCGCGCGGGGTTGAAGATCGTTAGTGGGTAGGGGCGTAGTGAGGCGGAGAGGGTTTCGCGCCAGTCGGCGGTGGAGGGGGCGGTGGTTGTGGTTGTGGTTGTGGTTGTGCCGGCGAGGAAGACGGATTTTGTTCCGGTGGTGGGCGCTGGTGAGGGGGCGTGGATGATTTGGCTGCGGTGGGTGGAAGGGGAAGTCATTTGGCTGGGGGTGTACTGGCGGAGTGTTGGATATTGTGAGATGAGGGCTCGAGAGATTCTGGACGGTAACATGGGACTCTGGGAGAGTGCTGAATTATCTGGTGGAGAGGGGATTCAACTGAGAAACAATATTGGGAATCAGGCTGCGAGCGGGGCGGGGTTTGTGTTGGCCTCCCCGCGGCTGTCACTCACAGTGGTCGCTGCGGGCATCACTCTCATAATAAATGCAATGTGAAAATACGTGGCAGGGGCTTTCTTATTACAACCAATAGCAAACCTGCCTCTGTAAAGTATAAGTAAGCATTTCACCACTCTGCTTGGGCGCAGTCGTTGTTTCTGTAGAAGTGCACATATCGTTCAGCCTGAGCTAGTGCAAACACACTATCCCCGCTGCGGCCAGCGTTGCAGTTCCAACAACCTTGGCGGCATTGCGTGATATCCCGGGTTTCAATTGGATGTGAGGCTTGCTTGGATTACAGTAAAAATAGGGCAACTTCTGAAATGCAACATTGGCCGCTTCGCTGTATTATGCTGCTAACCGTCATACTCCGTAGCTCAGGCTCAGCCTGATGCCACGAATCGATTTTGAAATTTCCGTTTCATTGCCTTTGAAGGCCTGTTATAAGTCACACCAGACCGGAAATGCGCCTCTTGCGAATGAACAATGATAGAACGTTTAGCTTGATACAGTTTCCCGAGCAACTACGCAGTTTTGTCCCACACTTGGCGGGGCGAGCTTGAGGTCACATTTCAAGACGTTATTGCTTCTAAAACGGTCTGAACTTTGACAAACTTCTGCGGAGAACAGGCAAAGAAAAACAGACTGCAATATTTCTGGGTTGACACCTGCTATATTGACAAAACGAGCAGCGCTGAACTAAGCGAAGGAATCAATTCTATGTTCTGCTAGTATCAGCGCTCTAGTAAATGCTACGTCTTTCTAACTGACGTTTCGATACATTTTGAAAATAATGATTTAGACCACAGAGACTCACAACTACGAAAGAGTCGGTGGTTTACTCGAGGCTGGACGCTGCAAGAGCTTTTGGCTTCTCCTTCAGTCGAATTCTTCTCCAGGGAAGGGAAACCACTTGGTTCTAAACATTTGTTGGAAAAACAGCTTTCCGAAATCACGGGAATCTCAATCGCTGCTCTCCGAGGCACTCCTCTTTCTTTCTTCAGTACTGAGGAGAAGCTGTCTTGGATGGACAAAAGACAAACCACACGTGAGGAAGATAGCGTTTATTCACTAATTGGTATTTTTGATCTCCATATGCCCGCAATGTATGGGAAAGGAAGACAGCATGCGCTTCAGCGCCTTCAGTCGGAGATTGAGAAGCAGTTAAACGTCGCCCCTCCCTACAAGAAATCGGACCCTCAAAACCCAGTCAATCAATGAATTGTGCCTTTTGAAAGGAACACTTGCTTCACCGGTCGTGAATCTAAGCTTGCCGAACTTGAAAATAAGCTCTTCGCCAACAATCAGTTTACAAAGGTTGCGGTCTATGGACTCGGAGGTGTAGGAAAGACGCAGCTTGTGCTGGAACTCCTTTATCGAGTAAGGGAGAAGGACAAGAATTCCTCTGTTATTTGGATACAGGCTACTAGCATGGAGAGTTTGGACCAAGGATACCATACTGTTGCTCGCCAGTTGGGAATCAGTGGCCCTGGGGGCAAAGATGTGGACATTAAAAAGCTGGTTCAAAACTTCCTGAATGACGACACCGCAGGTCAATGGATCCTTGTTTTTGATAATGCCGACGATATCCAGATGTGGAGCGGCAAGACAAGATCCGAATCACAGCAATCAAATCGTTTGATTGATTATATTCCGCGGAGCAAAACCGGACGAGTCATCTTCACAACGCGAGACAGGAAGGTTGGAGTCAAACTCGCGCAACAGAATGTGATTGAGGTCCCCAAAATGACTGAAGATACTGCAATACGTATGTTGCGGAATAGTTTAATCGACAAAAGCCTTGTCGAGACCAGACCTGCGGATGCGAAAGCAATACTTACTTGGCTTACCCATCTCCCACTTGCTATTGCTCAGGCAGCCGCATATATCAACGAGAATGGAGCCACTCTGGCAGACTACTTGGCTCTCGTACATTGCCAAGAGCAAGAAATTATCGACCTCCTCACCGATCAATTTGAGGATGATGCGAGATATCCCGACTCGAAGAACCCAGTGGCCACGACGTGGCTGATTTCTTTCCAGCAAATCCAACAACGTGATCCTCTTGCAGCAGAATACATGGCTTTCATGGCTTGCATCGACCACAAGGATATTCCACAGCTTCTCCTCCCGCCAGGATCCTCGCGAAAACAGGAGATGGATGCCATTGGGACATTGAGCGCCTACTCGTTCATCACCCGACGTGCGGAAGACTTGGCAATTGATTTGCATAGGCTTGTGCACCTCACGATCCGAAACTGGCTTCGAAATAAAGGAGAGCTTGCTGAGTGGACTCGCAAAGCCGTTGCGCAATTGGAAGAGGTGTTTCCAGACCATGAACACAGAAACAGGGCGATGTGGAGGACATATCTTCCTCATGCACGTCATGTCTTGGAGTCCAACCTCATTGCAAAGGACGATTGCAGCAGGATCGACCTGCAATGGAAGATTGCATTGTGCTATTATAGCGACGGTCGATTTGACGAGGCAGAGGCCTTCTTTCGGGAGGTGATGGAATTTCGAACAAACGTGCTTGGTGCAGAGCACCCAGATACGCTAAAAGGTATTGGAAAATTGGCTTTGACTTACCATGCACAGAGTCGATTCCCAGAGGCCAAAGCACTTGGAGTGAGGGCGATGGAAGCTCAGAAAAGAATCCTCGGCGAAGAGGATCCAGAGACACTGTCTACCATGAGTCACTTAGCTATGACATATAGCGATCTGTCGCAGTGGAAAGAAGCAGAAGAGCTCGAGCTACAAACAATGGAATTCCGGAAGCGCATTCTCGGCGTTGAACACCCTGACACTCTCGTTGGTGTGAGTAATCTAGTATATCTATACAACTGCCAAGGTTGGTGGAAGCAGGCCGAAGAGCTCGGCAAGCAGATAATCGCCGCGCGCAAGAAGGTGCTCGGCGTTGAGCATCCCGACACTCTGCTAAGTATAGGCAATCTAGCACATACGTATAACAATCAGGGCCGGTATCAAGAAGCCGAAGAGCTACTAGTTCAGGTAATGAATATTCGCATCAAGGTTCTGGGAAAAGACCATCCACATACGTTGAGCGGTATGAGTAACCTTGGGGTCAGCTACCACAACCAGGGCCGTTGGGATGAGGCCGAAGCGATCCAGTCTCAAGTGGTTGCGGCTCGGAAAGTTCTATTAGGACCAGAGCACTTCTCAACTCTAACAAGTATGGCTCATCTATCATTGACATACCATAGCCAAGGTCGACGGACTGAGGCAGAGGAGCTGGGTCTGCAGGTGATGGAATCGCGCAAAAAGGTCCTCGGCCCAGAACATCATCATACCTTGACCAGCATGAGTAGTCTTGCATCATTTTATCTCGACGGGCAGTTGGTGAAGGCTGAAGAACTATTGTTGCAAGTATTGGCGATCCGTATAAGAGTACTAGGTATGGGGCACCATCATTCGCTTGCAAGTATGGAGCAACTAGCTGGTATGTATAGAAACCAAGGACGATTGAAGGAGTCTGAGGACCTGGAAGCTCAAGTCGAGGAGGCTCGAAATAATGCGGTTTCATAAAAGGGTACTGCATATTCGGTTTCTCGTTTGATCAAATCTGTAATTATTAAAGGGTCATCCTACTTTGTGCACGACAGTATAGTTACTGAGCTACACATAGCCCCTTGCTGCAGTGGAGGCTCTTACTAATAAGTATATAGGCGTGGTAGAATGTTTATGTTCTACGTTTGAATTTGTTGTCCAGTGATTCTGTTTCAATTTCCAATTGTATTAAGCAATCTATCAAAATAAGCATCAGTCCAGTGATAACTCTTTAAACACCCCAATTTGCAACTAAGAAGCTCATTTTTCCTGTGTACTTTTGTGGTTGGCGGATCCCAATTAACTGACTTGAAATCGTCTTCCTATACATAGCCCTCTCGCTACAGTGCCACAAATAACTGTTCATCGTTCTCATTTGGGAATTGTTGAATCTCGACCTGCCTGCTTGTTGCGATTCCCAGAACACAGAGTCAGCGCTTTCACCTGCCTGGGTGCATCTGCACGGCCTTTCCTAGCTTGGACTCTTGGAAAGAATAGGCAAGTTTAGACCCTAGGAGTGGAAAGGCAAGCAAGTCTGAACATCGCGTAGGAAAATTAGGGGATGGCAGAGGAAATGAGAGGCTGGGAAGAGGATAGGTCCGGCAATCACAAGCTGTTTGATGAAATCGCTAAGCGAGGGTCAGGACTCAGGAGTCAGGGGCAGCCTCTTGTGTCTGGGTTTAACCTCCTTTTGAAGGCTTTCTGGAACTGAAGTGCAAGTCCTGATAATACTGCGTGATTGTCAGTGGGTTCAAAGAAGTCCAGACAGGAATACTCTGATATAATCCGATGCCGTTTGAGCAATGTTTTAGAATGATCATGCGCCGGGACGCTACAAAAGCATCACACGATTCTACTGAAGGCATATATTCAGCCCGTTCAATGAAGGTAATCGGCGGTCCCCCCCTGAGCTTTCCTCACCCTCAAGCCCCAGCTGAATAATAAAATTGGGAAATAACAAGATGTTGCTATGTTTTGCCCGACTTCTAGGGCTCACTTGTAAAGGAGTTTTAGTGCGTATATATACTTCTTCAACAGCCAAAGGCGTTGCTTTTTTGGTGGGTTAGGTTAGAGGGAAAAGGGCCTCATCCACGTGATGCGAATCATGCGACATAGAGGATGTCTGAAAGCTTCAAGGCTGTAAGTGCAAGTAAATTCGCACATAAACGCCTCACATTCATAAAGACATATTTCCAGACTGTCAAAAATAAAAAGCCTTTGCGACACAAATTCATCACGTGTGGATGACTTCTTCCTTGGTTCTTCACGCTGACTGCCTGCTCACACAAATCTTACGACTACATTGCAATCTGCAAACGTCAACTCCTCAACAAAATCGATCGTGAACTAGCACTTGCACTCATCTCCGTCCTGGAAACACACCGCCGGTACATTTATTACGAAATAATATGGTTTAGGAGACGCCTAAAATGTCACCCCAGCCCAGTTAGCACGCGCCGGCCCGTTTCCCGCCGATTTGACAGGATACCATAATAATGTCCTAGGACCACGTCTAGTGATTGGAGCCATCTCACCGCCAGGAACCCCTTTCTTATGGGGGAAAGCTACGGGGTCCTGGGCCATAAAGACAACGTCTGGCTTTGGTGGTGCTATGCTATTATTGTGGGCTATTATTATCTGAGTTGTCTCAGACTCTCGGCCAGGATGATAGGGTGTTGGACGGCGCGTGGTGCTTCTTAGCATTGCAACGCCCCACAACCGAAAAAGGCCTTGGACGATCCCTTTCAGACGCAGTTTCAGCGCTGGAATTGGTTGTCACGAGGGGATTGGCGAGAGCATCTTCACATGTTAGAAGCTCGGCGGAGAAAGATATCAAGGGACTTCATCTCCCTGGACGTATATCCCAAGTTTAACGTCAACAACAAAGACAAACGGCTTTCGCAAATCCTCCCGCACGAGAAGTTCTGCAGCCTTTTTTCAAAGCAGCTACGGCTGAAATACGGCTCCGCAAACGCGACATCGGATGAAAGCCCAGCCAGCTGTTCCCCACTACTGCAATAGCCTGCAAGCTTGATTACAGTGTGTCGTCGTGCATTTGTAGCGGTCTACAAGCACTCGTACGTCTACTGCGTAAGGGTTTTGCAATAGGAACAAGAGTTACAAGAGAGGAACCATCGCTGCACTCAGAATATTCGTCAGCACTCAATCCTAAAACACGATTCAGCGGGTCCACAATTCGGAGTAGCTTTGATTCCAAGCACTCTCCTCAAATACTCTTCATCCTCTCGAAAGATTCCCCAATTGAAAAGACTTCGAAGCCCGGGGAGCCCCTCATCAAGCTTAAATTCGATAGTGGCCGCTAAGATATCGAAGTGGGTTTTCCCGGGTTTTCGTGCGGCAGGACTCGCACGGACAACGGACATCAACAACACACAAAGTCGGTCACGATAGTTAGGGCCTTGCAATCCCGTTATTAGGGCTGGTGCGGCTACTTCACGCATACGATTTGAAGGTCGTCATATAAACATCGGGGAATTACCGGGGTAGTGAAAGCTTTTATTCTCGCACTTCCCCACGCTCAACGCTCAATCTACACCTCCCGGAATCCCACATACCCCATCACGAATGTCTAGAAAGAATAATTAGAAGGGATCCAGTATATTCATATCTCAAGACGATTCTCGATTCTCGAATACACTGAAATTATCCAACATCCATTGGATTATTCCAAAGATGGCTTCCTCTTCAAAAAAGTCACACCACCTCCAAATTCTCAAAACCAATCTTCACAATAGGTCTATCTCGAGTATAGCATCAGACGCGGCCACTTTCCATTCCGCTCAAGCAAACTCTCCTCAAATGGAGCTTCGGCCCATGTCTTCTAATTCCAGGACGGTCACGCGCCCAGCCCCTCCTTCTAAACCTCTGGCCTCTCCAAAACTTGAGTCTGTGAAGATGGATCGACAAGACTCCGGATTTGAAGATAGTACTCGCTCTACTGCCTCATCACGACGGATCTCGTCTTCGTCGAACCGTCGTCGCACCCCCGCTCAATCCAAACGTCATAGCACTGCATCATCTAATGGCTCTGGACGTCCATCCACCAAGCGAGCAGGACGCTCCACACCATCTGCTGTGCGTAAGTCATGTTCATCAGGACGAAGACCGTGTTTGCAGATGCGACACACCTCACCAACCCATCATCAGGCCGTCCGCGCGTCATCATACCAATTCTTCCAATTCCCCAGCCTCTCAGATCCCCAACCCGAGCACGACGCCGCCGTTCCTACAGCCCCACCGCCTGTAACAGTTCAATATTGGACTTCGGATTCTACCAGACGGCTAGAATACGCAGCCATTGATGCGGCAAGCGGAGGGATGAAGGGGTTCCTCATCAAGCTGATTCCGGACTGTATCTTGCCAGCTAGCTCAAGAAGAACGCGGTTCCACGAAACCGATGCGGATAGCGACGTGGGGAGTGTACGACGGTATCGTCTTGCTTTGCCTGAAGAGAAAGTGAATGAGGAGGAAACCGACGACCGCTGTGACAGAAAGTCGAGACCTGGGCTTTGGAGACGAATGACGACATTTGGGAGCAGGAGCAGGAGCTGCTAGGCTAAGAATCTGACGACAAGAGAGTTCGTACGTAGGTACGGGTTATGAGTGCATGATATTGTTTTGTTTTTTTGCTGCATTGCATGAGCGCGGAGCTTGATACCCCTATACATCTCAAGGACGATGTTGATGATGGAATTTTTGTATATATAAATGGCGTTGTGAAAGACAGACACAGACTGGATATGTAATTTTCTTTTGTTTTGGGGACGAACATAATGTAATGATTATTTATATGAAAGGATAAAGGTTGAATATATAGAATGAACCGAAATCTTTCGTACAATCTTTTGGCAGCAATTGACTCAAGGTGTGTCAGTTGGGTTGAGTATATGATGACTTGTTTGAGAGGTTTCAACAAGTTGCTACATTTTCAAGTTGGCATACCTTGTTTTCCGTAGTACTCCTCTTATCATTCTTATTAGCATTCTTGCAATTCTTAGAAGCCAGCCTCATCCGTCTTTGTGCAAGCAATCAACCCGTGCTGCTGGGTCCTATCCTACATACTCTTTACTTGAGATTTAAACCACATCTTCACCCGCCCCCTCCCCCAACGAAGCGTCTTGGGTGCGTATCTTCAGGCAAGCGCTAGAGGGTCCAACCCCGCCTGCTCCGTATTTTGTTGGCTCCCATATGACGACCAGATGTTATTACTTCTTCATAACAAGTGTGTTTGTCTCCTTTGCTGCTAAAATACCGGCGTCGGTCGCCTAGACCCTCTTGTAATATGCTGCGGACCCTGCTAAGAGCTCCAAAGCAGAACTTATATCCTCGCCCTGGTAATGAACACCGGCCACGTGTGGCTCGAACCCAATAGCTTCACTGACCAGTTTCAACACTATGCCCTCTGCTCGCAGAATCTGCGGGCTTTGTCGCAGTGTGGGAAAGACAATGCGACCACCGCTGTCGTTGAGAGCGGAGGCGTAAAGGGTGTTGAGCTTGGGCACCGCATGTCGCATCTCCAGAAACGCGGCTGGCCACGCTCCCATATGGAAGTCAACGCCGTGCAGCACTAGTTTGCGGAGGGTGCGGTGGAAGTGCAGGAGAAGCGTCAACAGCGTCTCCTTGCTCATGCGTGTTTTCCTGATCTCGAGCTCGTCGAGCTTCGGTAGTCCCCCGACTGCGACGAGGCGTGTGAAGAAGGCTTCTGCCTCGTCGCCGTCGAGACTGAGGCTTAGTCGCCGGAGCGAGCGGGCGTGGATGATGAGGTTTATGGTCCAGTCGAATGCGTCGCGGTGGATTGTGAAGGCCAGGGATAGTTCCTGCAGATGCGCCCACGCATTCCTGAAGTCGATGCTCTGGTGCAATGAGTTGTCCATCTTTGTCATGTCAATTTTGGCCGCACCATGATTCCCCAGTTGTACTGAGAGGGAATTCGCGTGTAAGCCGGTCTGGGCGATTACAGCAAGAATGTTGGCGATGGCATCGCTGCCGCCGAGGTTGTTGGAAGCAGAGATGGCTGTTTTGGGTACTCGATTCTGATCCACGATGCGGAAGGACCTGCAGCTTGTGAACTTGTTGACGAGAAGATCGCACAGCGTTGGCACACTCAGTGATTGCAGCGTTAGGTGGTCCAGAGAGTAGTCGTTCGAACTCCGCCACGGTGTCTGACCGGAAGGACCATATCTGTCACTGAATAGCAGGGTATGGACGTAAGGCGCAATATTATATTCTTCGGAGAACCTCCGTAGCCTATCAATACTCGTTGAACAGAGGTCGGTTTGGAGTGTTCCGAAACAGATATTGGCGAAGTTGTGAAAAGTCTTCTTATTGACTTCCCTAGAAACTGACCGGAAGGAACAGAAATCAGGAATATCCAAGGTGCTGGTAATATGCCCAAGGACCTTTGGGGATAATGAAGATAATGAAATCATTTGAAGATGACACCTTGAAAAATGCTTCAAATTTTGGAGGAGAAGGTCTGAACTCTTTGGAATACCTACATTCATATTTCATGTTAGTTGAAGTATCACAGGATAGTGGGGGTGAGAGCTCACAGGAGTGAATGTGACAAACAGACTAGAAAGAGGGTGGTGGGCTTCACACTATTTACACGGCTTGATATATGGACTGTTGAAGTCAATATATTGGCCCCCTTCACTGTTACCTCTTCAGTCAATACCGATTATTGATCGAAGCAGAGGTTCGCTGTAATTGGAGGTGAGCTGGACATCCTGAAAACTCGCACGTACATGGCGAGCTCGCGTAATGTGCCTCTGTCTGTGAGTGAGTTGCCGCACTCTTGCTTCAGCCATCCTTCGAGCTTTTGCTTTTGTAATCCCGCCGGCTGGCTGGCGGGTTGCTGTGCGTTTGGAACGATTCGGTGTTCTCGTGTGAACCCACGGCGCGCCAAACAGCTTCAGCCTTGAAGCCTGCTTCCGAGCTCCTCTCCTCGTGCGTGAGGTGAGCCTTCCCCACCTCACCAACGCGCTCTGACCACAGGGCTGAAATAGGTCCTGCCGAATGCAACCATGTTTATTATGTGCCAAGGGGAGGATGCACCCGTATCCCTGAAGTGCATGGCAACTTGCCTGCACAGCGTGGCCGCCACACTTCTGAAGCGAATCCTTCCGCTAGCAGCTCCTCTCCCGTATGCATAAAACGTAGCTTCCACCGACCGCACCTAAAAATAGAACACCGCGGCAGGACTACTAAAGATCCGTGTGTCTTGATGTCAAAAACTGTGGCGAATAGTTTTGCAAGATAGCTGGTTTTTGTCAAGTGATGCACAGGCTGCATTCAAAAGAAGGTTATTTGGCGAGGCGTGGATGTTTTGGGAATCTTGCTCGCGAGGACCTCAATCCATGCGAGACACCAACGCCTTCCGCTCCTTGCAAAACAAGTGAGGTAAGAAGATATTGGAAGGATGATATTGTACGTTTCGATATATCATTATCTGGCTTTGGCCGGGACGGAAACAGTGGGTCATGTGCCAGATTTATGGTCAAGAAGCAACTAGTATCTACATAACGTCAATAAATGACAACGAGGCAACTTTGAAACCCGTCCCCCTTATATTACCCATCCTAGAATCTGACTGTATTGCATTACTGCTGTTGCCATTGTGGAAAGCTTCCTGATTAGCTGACGCTCAAGACTATCGAGTTGGAAATAGTATGTTGGAAGATTGCGCAACACAAGCTAGTTCCTCCTGGAGACACCCGCAATTAGATAGATGTCCAAGCTTTCCATGTCTATCTTTTCAGGGGTTTCATAATATGTGGTTCACGATTTTTCGGGGAAGAGGGGACGAGGAGACGGCACGCAAACCGATCCTTTGATTTCACAGTCTCCTATAGATAGTCACTAATTGTCAGGCGAAGACCCGACGTTTTGGTACGAGGCTTCACCCTAAGAATTACCTTAAATAGAATAGTAACTGGTTCGGATAGCACGAATTACTACTTTTCAGGCGGGACAGACTTTATGACATCCTGGCTAGACTTTGTTCTTCCTGGGCCTGTGGTTCGTGCTTGCTCGTACTCCAGCCACAACCGATTAGCGTAAAACAATCCCGAAAGGATGGGCTGCTAAATTCACCAATGATATATGCTTATACGAGCTATAGTCCGTTAAACCCCTTGCGATGCTATAGCCTATACCAGAGTAAGCGCTAAGAGTTGGCTGCCTCGAAAAGTGACTATCTCAGATTCCCAATACCTATCAAAAAACAAAGCTGCACATCCCGCCTTACGATATATATATATATAAAGTATCAGCAGACCATCTCTAATGATAATTTTGGAAATGCTGAACCATATCTTGCATTGTTGACCGATCAGCATCGGTAGATCTTTCCCTAATACGTAATCTGCAAACCCCACTAGACGTTGGGAAGACTCCGAAGAGAGTGAGATACATATAAGTCGACGGAGACGTGTCTGAGAAAGGGAATTTTCAACGACATCCGAGGTCTATAACCAATAAAGGTTGCGCCCATACATTGCTGTTATCTACGAATCTCATGCCCCATGACCTTTCTTTACCCAAGTCCCCGCGGACGGAACCGAGTTGCACCTGCCTGCCAATAAATACTCACACTCATACCCACACCTAAGATCTTCCCCGCAGTACGCCAGACGAACCACCGGGTTTATCAGACGTTGGTTATGTAAAGCTGCCAGATGCAGCAGTCGGGAGGAAAAGAAGTCTTGCAACACCGTCGCATCGCCCACCTTGCGCGATATTTTCCCGTCTCTGCCACACTGGATTACTCAAGACCACACACACCTTAGCACCAATTACGTGATCTTTCAAGAGAAAGGTTGTGTATTACGCTGATCTATAATTGTACGGGCGCTAGTGTCCGAGTCGGTTTCCCCCTTTGAACAATAAGCGAACTAAGCGAGCGGGAAAGGGTCTTATAGTAATTTGTGGCGCCTGGTGCTCACTTTCTATATATATAATTTATAGCTTTATCTCCTATAGTGTTTTACGGCTTTCTCCATAAAGGGTCCCTATTCTCGTAATAGATAGGAAAAAGCGGCACCTTTTATAATTTCCCAGGCGGCGTGGACTATAGTAAGTTCTGCTTTTATTTATCGAGCATAAGGAGCCATGGGCTTTTTGTGGAGAACGCTGTGAAATACTGTAGGAGTTGTATGAATGTTAAGTAAAAGTAGCCGTCAAAAAGGGAGAATGTAAAGGTCCATCCCTAACTCGCTGCTTGTTCGAAAACTACATATTTTGCCACTTAGTCAAGCCTAGAGCTTCTACAGGCGTTTGTTTATTCAACTCTTTTTCAATTAAAAGTAACACTAGATACATGTACCAGGCTGAAGGGCTTTAGATGGATATTACTGCGAGCTTTCGGTGCCTTCCGATTGTTCATAAACAGTTAACTTAAACCAAATTGCCTAGATTTAAATAGCTGCTATACACTTTCGACATACTAAGCATAGACTACTTGATACTCAGTATTCCAGAAAGATTGGTAGCACTGAATGGAATGTTTATTTAAACAGCGGTCAAGCGTAAGGGCATTGTAAATAGCGGCTGATTCTACGATCTTAAGTCAATGCCCATCTTCATATTTTGAGATGAAAGGTTCAGCGAAACGGAAAAACCCTTCTATATCCGCAAAGTTTCTACAATAATTAAGATTATCGACTTGCGAAATCACCGCTTACCTCGTTTGAGGCTTTTGCCACATATATCCGATGACGAGAGATTTCTCAGTGAATGCATACCTGTTATTCCTCACTATACCACATGATGGACTCGGGACTATAAGTAGAACCGCTTTCTGCAAACAGGCATCATTTTTGAAGGCAGTGACATACCCAGTATAACTTGCTGAAAGCTTGCTTTCAGTGCTTTGCGGGGCATCAATGATTTGTTATTGCACCTCTAATCAGTGAGAGCCAATACATTAAGATGGGCGTCTTGTTTCAACGTACGTATGTGAATATAAAGTCCAACAGCTCAGCTCCCGGAACCTGAACAAGTTCTCCAGCCTGAGCCAGCCATCCAGCCTGAGCAGCTCCCGGAACCTGAACAAGTTCTCTAATCTGTGCCAGCTCCCCAGCCTGAGCCTGAGCCAGCCGTCCAGTTTGAGCAGCTCCCCGAACCTGAGCCAGCTTGTATGCTGTTATTTTATTATGATATCGTCGGAAGATTAGTAAATAAATGCAACTTGACAGCAACTAGTCTCATGACCGAATATGATTCTTTCCACCACTATTAACACACTCAGAAGCAATAGTTTGGGCAACATTTCATGACGGTGATCATATATGCGTAACTGGAACTGCTATTTAACCAACGCGAAAGATTACCAAAGCCACGAAGTTTGATTGGTCCTCTTGCTCCATAGCCAGATCCAAAATTGAGATTGGAATTCTCACGGACTAGCTCTGCCTCTTTTATCGCCAGCAAACCAGCCGGGGGCATTCACTCTGGTGGTCAGTGCTCACAGACAGATTCCGTGGCCACAGATTCACCCCAGTGCCGGAGTGGTATATAGAAGGCTTTTCAAAGGCCTGTTGTGGTCTTGTAGAGATAACCAATTCAACCACCGAACAGCAAGATGGGCTATAGCGGGACGCTCTCTATGCACAGCGCTGCGGCGAGGATTCGATCGGCTACTAATATCATAACGATAAAGAATCCGCAACAAGGGTACATAATTTGGAGAGCTTTTGAATATATGAATATATGAATGAAATTACTTGACAGTAACTATATTCATGACCGAATGGAAAACACTCTCCAGCTTCAGCGGTCCAGCTAAGAGATGTCAAAAGGTTTGTTGAAAGAAGCGAAGGACTCGAAATTGCCGTTTGAACCTTCCGGGCGGCCCAGCACCTTCCATGTGGCTGACGAGTTGACAGTATGACCGAAAACATAGGCTTTAGAAGCGATTCTGCTCAGATTTATACACTAACAAATGCAAGGCCATGTAAGAGGGAAAGTTGTTCGATGGTGGAGCTTGAAGCCAAAAAGTCCGTATAAAAACACCTCCCTAGTTCAGGTAAAGGCAAACAATAGAACGCCAAAAGCAATACATGGACAATAACGTTTGCTGTAAACTTCGTTTTATTGAAAGTCCTATGAGGAATGTCTCATTGACTCTTTCGCCAACGAGCTTCCTGACACATGGACTTGTACATCATGTCAACAATAAATAGCCAATGAATAGACAAAACAACTCGACAGCAACTATCCCAACGACCAAACGGCTCACGCGATGAAAGGTTGTTTCTTACTAATAGTTTACGATAATCCGCGGTTGAAAACGTGAGTATGCAGCAAAATAGAAGAGGTCTTTAACCTCCATACGTCAAGCTAGTCGCTACGAGAGGAATACGATGATTAGTGCGGCCATGGACTAAACCTGTAGTCTTCACTTGTACTAACAGTCTCTTTTATATCCAAAGCCCCGACAAGGACAGGGAAATGTGAATTAACTTCCGCTGTAAGACGTACGTGGAGTGAGGAGAAGTCTATAAAACAACCTCCGAAATTGGAACTTTGATTTCTGGAACAAAGAGTAGCTGGAAGAAATGCAAAGAATGCTTGGTGATTTGAACTTTTTTTGACAGAACGGAATCTGCGTCAACTACAATTATCATAACAGTGCATGAATGAAAAGCCATAATTGGCCGGCGCATTGACTTGGGTATGGACCGTATGAGCTGGGAAACGAATGAACGAGAAGATTTGTTTGACAGCAATTCGCTTTGTGACCGAATAGGCCCGGACCGTGAGATGGCTTCCATAGTATATCAAAGCATCAAGGTGTATTATTCATGAGTCTGTTGCGTTGATGGATCTTTACATTGCTGTTATTTTGATTTGAAGGAATGCAAGTGCTGAGACACGCCGTGTCCTCGGAAGCATAAGAGAACCTAACAGAATATCACGCCATCTCCATTTATCCCCAGCCATTGCAGACTAGCTTTTGAAATTATCTAAGATTCACTATATCCTACCTTTTAAAATCTGAAGATCTGATCCAAGCTCCATGTAATGTCAATAGGGCGCTTAGAGGGCATGGTATACTGCTCATCTCCTGCCACAGCTTCCTTTTATCAACAACTTTCCAAAGCAACAAATGTGATGACTAAGTCGCAACTACCAAAAGCAGCATTTGGAAAACAAAGCAAAATGTATAACAGTGGCTGTATCAGTACACCTTGGGTGACAGGGCCAGGCCAAGAGATGGAGTTTGCGATGATTTGAACATCTCCTACCTAACCTATTGACCGGCCTAGGTATCTTTTAGCAAGATAGGCTATGACAGAAGTACGACGGAGAGGTTTTTAAGTTCATATCCTACTGCCCGTTTCTCTCGTCCCCAAAATCCGAGTATCCTATAATACTATATGCCTCTAGGTGTGACGTTATGCAAAGAATACTTTCTTTCTATAAGACTACTATTTGGCTAGTAGATTTCAGCGGTCGACAAGGTTTAAAGAATGACAGCTCAGGACTATGGATACTTTCGACATGCAGATTTTGAAGCAACGGAAACGAGATGCGAGACGCCGCAAATGCTAACAAGGTATTCGGGGCATAAAAGCGCCTACGAGAAATATTAACGTGGAGCGCTTGGTTGGGCGCCACTGAATGAACGAAATGACTTGACAGCAACTTCCTGATGACTGAATGAAATGTATGCGATGAAACTTTGCTTGAACTAATTACCCCTTTTAAAATACTAGTATTGCTCGCCCCCTTGGCAGATAGACAGTTGTTGGGTTGAGAATATTGACGAAAAGAGGAATATCGGTTTCTTTGCGATTCTCGAAAGCACTCCAGTGGAAAAAGAAGCTTGAGAATACCCGTATAGATTGCGTTTACCAAATCTGGGGAGATGTTCTTATATAGAGTTAAACTTTGCACGGCTACGTGAATGTTCAGGTGCGAAGTTATATATGGAAAAGGAATGGAGATATCACGTACTGCTCAAAGGAATGGACGTAATGGACTGGTTTAGTAGTAAGAGGTGTGAGGCACACGATTCAGGGGAGTCAGAATCATATCTCTATCCGAATTCTCGAAGCCTAGACGCCTTGCTATACCCTACATGAATGGGAGAAAGAAAGAAATACTGATACAAGCCTCCCGGAACTCCTCAGGTTTATCCAGTTTATCATATCCAATCCTAAACTCCCCCCTCAGTCCCACTACCCAGTAACCGGGCAATAAGCACATAGATAAAGATCACTCCCCCGGCTACCTTGAGCTTATTCCTACCAACCCAACTGCCACCCTCGCGACCCCCCTCAACCACAGTCCCAACCACAGGAACACTCCCACTCGGTCTCGTCAGTCCCCCTATTCCCGGTCGGCAGCTTCCCGATGCAGCAACGTCATTAGGATCAACGATAGTCATCCCTGTCGCAGGGTCAATCTTATTCTCCTTCATCCACTTCCAGTTCTCCTTATCCAAATCCTCCCACTCAGCTCTAAACTTCGCCCCTCCATCACCCGCCTTGATGTTCCCCTTCTGCACCTTGACGCCTTCGCCCTTCCAACTTCCCCCTCCTGTCGAGTTCCACCATCTACTCCTGTTGGCAGCCCACTTCCGCTCTACTTCCGAAGCACCGACCGAGCCGGTTGTCATTTCTTCAGATGTCATAAACGAGAGTAGGCCAATGAGGATCGTACTGACTTCCCAGGCCGGGTTGAAGGATTTAGGGTGGAAGTCGGAGATGGAGAGACACAAACGGGTGGATGGCTGGAAGCGTCCGCTGGGAGTGTGCATGCGGATTGCGGGGGGTGCGAAGGGGTAGTTGGGCGGGAAGATCAGGGTGCCCCAGTATTGGCCGTTATGGTAGGGCGTTTCAGGAGGGCCGGTGAGGATGTAATGCCATCTGGCAGATGTTAGTGGGAAGAAAAGATAGGAGGGGTAGGAGGGGCTATGGCAGGGAAGGGATGGAGAGACGTACTCGAGGATGTTCGATTCAGAGGGGTGTGCGACGATGTATGGAGGTGGGTTTTCGGATATTGTCTTGTACTCGCGGGTAAGCTGTTCGTAGTTAGTATCTGTAATATCTATAGCGTCTGGAAATAAATATAAATCCATTTGGAGAGAATTCATACCCGCTTGTTCGCTGCTCGGCTTGCCATGTTCGATACGGCCCAAGGCTGGATTGTCGCAGAGAGCTTTTGAGGCTTGATACCGAGCAGATCGTATTATCGTGGAGTTGCGGCGCGGCTGAAGAAAAAGGGACAAATGAGGGTGTCGAAGAGAATTAGATAGGCCGAGTCGTGGAAATATTATCAAAGGTCGTAAGGTATGCTTGGAGTTCGTTGTTCTTTATGTCGGTGGAGCAGTGCCGTCACTCAGCCTTGGACTACTTAAGGATTAGTCAGCACCAATTTTCTGAGCTGATGGAAGCCAACCACCAAGAACAAGACCTGGCAGCAGGAAAGGGAGTTGGGAATGGCTTCAAATGATGAATCCGGGGTTAATGTAAGTCGGAATCTTCCATGGAGAGTCAATGAATTGTGTTTATGAGCTCAATTGCTGATTGTTTGCCGTTCAGCTCCTCGAGAGTCTCCGCAATCCCGACAATCACAGGCTGGAAGAGAAGGTCAAGGAGTTGAGGGAACGAGAAGAAGCTCACAATGCCAAAGCTGCACAGAGACTGAAGGATCTGGTAGGTGATTATATACAAGTCAAAAGGCGGATGTTAATGGGAAACAGATCGCCAGCAATTCCACTCTCCCCGTCACCATCTCCTCCATCCGCCTCATCGGTCAAGGTTCTCAGCACACCAGAAGATCGTTCCTAGACCGCTTGTTCAATCCAATTCTCAGCGCGAACAGAGATGCACCATACACACTATCAGAGGCATTACAAGAAGCCGGATCAGCAGCAGACAAGCTCCGGCGCTTTGGTTTGTCTTTGTTTACCTCTGTCCCAAACCACATTCTAACACCCTTTCAGAGATCTATCACGATGTCTCCATGTTCATCGACAAACCCTCACTCACCGATCCCTCCTCCACCCCATCCGATATAAACATCTTCCTCTCCGCCCGCGAGCGCGGCCGTGTAAACCTCAAAACCGGCACTGACATAGGTAACGTGGAAGGCTCAGCATACGGCAATCTGTTATGGCGCAACATTTTTGGCGGCGCCGAATCCCTCTCCTTGAATGCCTCAAAAGGAACACGCACTCGCTCCTCCTACCAAGCTGTCTTCGACACCCCGATAGCTAGTGATCCGGATAAACGCCTCACAATCGATGCCCTTGCATCAGCAACCTCCAAACCCTGGGCTAGCCATGAAGAAGTTTTGAAAGGAGCAGGACTGAAATACAGCTGGGCGGCAAAGGGCGGGAGTCGACACCAAGTATCGTACTCGGGCGTATGGCGACAAATCACGAATCTCGCTGCGGGTGCATCACCTACAGTAAGAAATGATGCTGGTGATAGCGCCAAGAGCAGTATATCGCATATCTGGACTTCCGATCACCGTGATAATCCTCTGCTCCCCTCACGCGGCTACCTTCTCAAGACCGTCTCCGAGATCGCTGGCTGGGGTCCTCTACGTGGAGATGTAGGTTTTTGGAAAAGTGAAATAGAGACGAACGCTGCGGTACCTGTCCCCATCCCAGGAATAAAAGGTGACAGCGGCGTGTCTTTCTCCACGGGTCTGCGAGCAGGAATGCTATACCCCCTCCCCGTCGGATTCGGCGCGCGCCTGTCCCAAGTCGAGTAAATGACCGTTTCCAACTCGGCGGCCCAACCGATATCCGCGGCTTCAATATCGGTGGTCTCGGCCCACGCGATGGAAACGACGGCGTAGGCGGTGATGTCTACGCTGCCTTCTCCTCAAATCTCCTTTTTCCTTTTCCTCGCGTAGGGAAAGACACGCCTCTCAGGTTACAACTATTCGCCAACGGTGGACGGCTACTGGCTTTGAAGGATAAGGGGGGCAATACCAGCCAGAGCGTGTATAGCACTATTGCGAGCCTAGCAGATGGGTTACCGAGTCTGGCTGCTGGTGTGGGTGTTGTGTACGCGCATCCTATCGCAAGGTTTGAATTGAATTTCAGCTTGCCTCTTGTGGTGAGGAAGGGGGAAGATGCGAGGAAGGGCTTGCAGTTTGGGGTGGGAATTAACTTTTTGTGACGTGACGTTGAGCTGAATGGAAGTAAACGATTGAGAGATGTCGCAGGGGCATATATTCTACAGGGAAGAAGCTATGAGGATTGTATATATTTAGATGGCGAGCAAGCGTGTACGGATACCAAAACGATAGATGTATAAAGAGGCTACTCACCTACTCAACTACTCACCGCCCTATCAGTACCGCTACAGCACAACAGTGGTCCCCTAAACAAGTCTACTTGACCTCGTTTGAACGTAAAGCGCCCGCGTACGGTAAGTATACCTGCTCGTTGGTCTGCTGTGTATTTTTGTCTGTGCTTGTCATGTCATGTCATTCGGTCGTACCAAGGCACGACATCTACTCCATTTCACTTCCACTTCATTATTCAAAAATACCAGTAGCTGCAAGTCACGGTTTGATAATTGTGTCATGCGTAATCGAGTAATCCGTAGCCACTGGACCGTTACTACCGTTAGTACCTACTCTCTTTACCACATGACTGTTCAATATTTCTCTCGCTGGTTAAAGGAAGTTTGGAATTGGGTAGTTTCATTCATCACGAAAGTAGGCGAGAAGAAGCGGTGAATACAACATCCATTTATCATTCCTTCAAATCCTAAAGAGCGTTCGTCTGTCACCTTCCAATCCAATGAAAATCCACACTCCACCTATTCCCATCCAATCATCCCCATGTCAACTTGTCGTGTCGTCGAATTCCATCAGTCTTTTCGAACAGAGTTGGTTTGCGAGTCGATTAGTGCTAGTACGCTGTTAGTTAACAAAGAGGCTTTGGGTCTGAGTACTCGCTGGGAGATGTGAAAGGGGAGGGGGAAAGGAAATATGATATACGTATACATACCTTGCAGCAGGAGCATCCGTCGCAGGTAGCGCAGTTACAGCAAGCGCATGGAGACATGTTTACTATGTGTGTGTTGTGGGAGTCTGCCGCACGTATGTGGAAAGTTTGGATGTTGTTTGTGTTTGTGTTTGTGTTTGTGTTTGTGTTTGTGTTTGTGTTTGTGTTTGTGCTTGTGTTTTGTGTAAAGAAGAAAGAAAGGGGTGAAGTAAGAGGGATATTTATATCTTTCGGGTATGGGTGTGGAGTGAAGTGAAGTGGCACTTCCACATGTGATTGCTATGATATGATATGATAGACAGCTTGACAGCTTCGGGTGTGATGTGTACAGAGTATTGTCAACTGACTTGCAATTTTCTACTATATACTAGAATAGGGATGTTTCCGGCCATATGAATCCATAGAAGCGCTGTAAATGCATATATTGTGGAAAGATGTAGTTTGTGATAATACCCTGTACTACACACCGGAACGGGGAACGAATCGTTGGAGGTCTGCTCCGTAGGATTGCACTACAGGCGTCACCGGACAACTGTCTCCACGAGCGATCCCTCACATCGAGATGATGGGAGTTTTTGGTATTGGCGCTGCTGTGGTGTTGTTTACTTGCAGGATGATCTGCGTGCGGGATGACCTGCGTGCGGCCAGCTTTGTTGTCGGGGGTGGGGGTTAAATAGGAGCGGCTCCTATGGGTCTGATCTGATACAGGGTATTGTCATAAATACTGCCTTGAGTGTAAATGTTTTGCCCCATAACTTCTTGACACCCTCTGACTTGTATTGGCTTAGAATTATACCTAATCCATGTCATGCGTTTTGTATTCTCTTTGCGTAGCGATTTGCTTATTTAGGCGAAAAGCATTAGGAAGAGGAGTAAACGCCAACCTAGCGTTCAAACGCTAGCTTTCCAATGAGGGTTACAGAATTCGTTTAGTTTCGCTGAATAAGTTATAGCATTTGATATACTTCTAGCTGAATCGAGGTTAATCCATCGTGTTCTTGGGTGGCTTAACCTTCTACAAAATGTGCTTTTATAGGGCTTGTATGGAGTCCTACTGCCGGAAACGCCCTTTTTCTAGTAGAAGATGGGGGTTTTAGCAGTTTGATAAGCTTTGTTCTGCCAGCGCTAGTGTATACTTTCTTGCCCAATACTTAAGGCAGATTTAGTGTTTTGCCATGGGTATAGGGACAAGACAAAAAGAGACGCGAGGCGAAATAGAAGGATCTGATTAGACTATGTGGTAGCGGAGTACGGAGTAAAGGAACAAATCTAATTAGCTCACAAATGAGGTAGGCGTAGGAGCATCTCTACACGTGTTCTTACGGAGTAGCTATCTCTCCCTTATAGGGGTGATCGTACTTCCTCTCTCACTATAGCATACTTCCTCTCTATAGGGCGCAATCGTACTTCCTCCACCTCCCACCCCACAAAGTGCGCTAGCACTAGGCTTCCCCCGCGGCCTTCTTCTACTCCTACTTAAATAAGCGTCTTCTAGTATACTTAGACCGCGTCAGCTGGGCATGAACATGTACCCCACAGCCCTACGCAAGCTGCGGGGCGTTATCCATGTCTAGCTAATAGAAACCCTCTATTACCCTAGTCACATGGTAGTTTTATTGGAAAGTTGCAGTGTTTATGACAATACAATACCCTGTAACGATAGTGTAGTGGCGAGATACGGAGTAATGAGGGGTCGTTATTATTATCGTTCATAAAGTATCCTGTCACATTACTCACCTGGCTGCGGTACAGTAAGGTATGGTACGACGATGAGGTAAGAGGAGGGAGACGTGGCAGTAAGTGTGGGGGACGAGGAAGCGTAAAAGGCTTGTTTTGGTAGCTTTATGCGAGCGAGGATGTGGAGCGTTCCATACAGTAAAATATAAACCAGAGTGAGGAGAGGAGGTAGAGTAAGGTAAGGCTTCAGTTGCTGCACGCGAGTAAAGACAACGAACGCCATCTAACAGCCTTGGCAATGAAGAATATACTACCGCAGAGAAAACGAGTTGACAAATGACAGTGCAACAGGTTTAAGGAGAATAAAAAGATACCGGAACCGCTGCAAGTCAGGGCAAAGCAAGGATATACCTATCACTTCTTGGGCAGCAACTCTGCCAACACATTGTAACTAGCGTAGTACAAACTCCGCTCCTGCCGGTAGAAATCGCTGTTGTATCACAAGCAACGTTGATCACAAGAAACCACATCACATCACATTATGCGGAGTAGCAAAGTAATACTGGACGTTGGTGTCAATTTTTACAGAGTAATACAGTAAGTAACCCAGCTTCCATAAATCCATGCGTAACAAAATCCCCTTAGCACCATATCAAAAGACCTCCCCCATCCATTTTAAACCCCATGCGTGCGATCGGAACCTAAACGACTGCGGAGCCGCCTCGAGGAGCGAAGGTTGAGTTGTGGTGAGGATTTATTTTCCGCAGCTGGAGCATGAGCAGGTGGTGCCGCAATTGCCTGTTATAACGTTAGTACTGTTGTACGTATCATTTCACTTTCTTCATAAACGGAGGGGTAGCAATAAGAGCCGCGTTGGCAGGGGTAAGGAGGGGTAGGTGCAGGTGGAGGTGAAAATGAGGGGTAAGGGTTGAGTGAGTGAGTGAGTGAGTGAGGCTTACAGCTAGAAGTGCCAGAACATCCGCATCCTCCCTTCATGATGATGGTATTGATATTGGTTGTTGGTGGTTGATTGGGAAGTGTGTGTATTTGGTTCGGTATGTTATCTTAATCAATGATTTGTTTTGAGTTCTTGAGTTCTTGAATTCTTGAGTTCGTTGTTGATGATAGGCATGAAAAGAAGAAGGGGAAAGGAAGTCTTTTATACCCCAAATGCCTTAACCCTTATCCACTCCCGCAGCCAATCACAGCCTGCGTTGTTTATGCGGCAAGTCGTTTGCGAGCTTTGTGCGGTTTGCGTGGTTTGTGCGGTTTGTCGCTGCTTGCGCGGTTTGTGCGTTGACAAATCGCGATGACGTTGAAGGTGAAGGTGAAACAAAGAGGGTGGCGAAGTGTGGGGAAAGGGACAAGGACAAGCATTGCATTCTGGATATACACTACGCTGACTAAACAAGTCTCATTCTTTTTCCCCCTTACTTGTACCTTTCCTGTTCCGGCCAACTCCTTAGATGGTATCAAGCGCTTGGAGAAAAGGGACGGAACGTCTCATGATCAAGTAATAATTTTAGAATTATATCGTCTAGGTTTATTTTTTTGGGGGGTTTTATATCCTCCTTTTAAGTGTTCGAAGTTTAATGATAAAGAAGTTAATTATCTCGGGCCTTAACTATAATATCTCTATCTTTCTTACTATTTAGAAATTAAACTGCTAAGAAGGAGTTTGATACGGAGTATAAGAATATTTCTGAGAGCCGGAGTCTATTTATAAACCTGGTAAGGAATTCACAGATTTCGTAATAACACTCTATATATCTATTTGTGTTATAGAAATAGATAAAGTAGAGGATCTATAGCGCATATATATTATCCTAGCCGTTCAGCGAGAGAGCTTCTCTCCGAAACTGATCTTCCGAGACATATACTTAATCAAGGGTATTAAATAACTTTAGAGAGGGGAAAGCTAAGTACTTTAATAAGAGCCCAGAGGTAGAAAAGAAGCTATTAGTATATCTTCCACCTATTCGTGGCATCGGTCTATAGCTAGCGCTCAAGATATTTCAGCTTCTGAGCATCGACTCTTTTTTACTTCTGTGGATCTAGAGAACTGTACTATACTCGTGCTCTAGATATTTCCGATTTTGGTTATGCGCGGACACTCTTCCTAATCCCTAGTAGGGCGATGGAAAGATGAAAATTGACAGGATAGTAATATCATTTTGCTCCGCCGAGACTTTTATCCTTATAAGTTATATATATCCTCGCTCTTATTGTTATTAACTCGATAATGTCATCTACAGCCAACTCCCATATCATATTCCCGCCGTTTTCAAGAACTGATACATGAGACGAGCCCTTTTTACCCATAGGCCATGCTGTTAATTTCCCCACACCACGCTTCTTCTACACGTATATCTAACAGCATGCAGTCGAATTACCCCCAAGCAAGAGCAGAAACGGGCCTGCAAATACGTCTTAAAAACATGATATTAAACCCCTTTGCTCTAAATCACGCACTCTACCAACCAACCCAACGCAACGCGACATCAAAGCAACCTTCCGGTTCATTCATCAACTAAGCATCGCCAGCGCATAGAAACCTATCTATCCCCCGACACCTTCTAGTCCTTTAAACTCCACATCCCGAATTCCTCCCTAATTCCCTGCTTCGCAACCACTTTCTCCTCCATCCCTACACCCCCTAACTCCTGCGAAAATCTGCAGGGAAAGAATCGCCGCTGTAGATTCGTTCCTCGTTCTGGAAGGGAACAGCGCGGAATACAGGTTTGATGCGCCTGTGGTCTGCTAGCTGCGCGTTCGGGAACGGCTGTACACCAACCCCCCCCCATCTCGCTCCCTATAGACATCTTCCTTCGTTTCCACCTCCAACTCCCTATCCGCTTCCACATCCACATCCGCATCCCCATCTGTACCCAAAACCCAAGGCCTCTCCCCCGCCCCAACATCCTCATATGCCACACTCTTAAACGCCATCTCCCTCCCCCCTCTCCACATCCCCCCTCTATCTCCGCATCAACCCCCCATCCCAGCCCCAACCCCCTCTTCTCCCCTCCCGCACGCAAGCCCGAGTAATACGTGATACCCAGGATCAGCATACCGAGCGGAATGAGCATTATAGCGAGGAAGAGCAGCGCGTATGCGTAAGCAGCCGGTATAGCAGCCGCAGCAGCAGTAGGAGTCAAGAGGAGGGAGAGAGAGATAGCGAGGGCGGTGAGGCCGAGGGTTGAGATGGTTAGGGCGAGTATGTATATGTATGTCGTGTTGCGTGGGCGGGTGGAAGGGAAGGGTTTGTATGTCGATGTAGATGTCGATGTAGATGTAGATGTAGGGCGTTGTATTGCTTTGGGTGATTCGGGGGTTTTGCGATGGAGATGGGGGGCTGGAGAGGAGATGCGAGGGGGAATAGGAGGTGCAGTGGATGTGCATGTAGACCAGATGTCTGCTGCGTATAGGGATGCAGCGTAGCCGACGAAAACCGGTTCTGGGGCGTGAGTCACAGGGATGATGAGTTTGAGGTGCTGGCGACCGGTGCTGGCGCGCGGGAGCTCGTCTTTGGGTTGTCTGTGGGTGTTTTGGGGAGGCGTGGGTGCTTCTGACATGGTGACGGAGGTGTGGTTGTGGTTGTGGGGTTGGTTGGTGTGTGAGAAGAGAAGAGAAAAGGGTCGATATGGGAGAGATTTTAGTGGTTTTGTGGTCAGGATTCTCCTTCTCATTCACTGTGTAGGTTGGATGCTTGTGGCAGAAAGGAAATTAAGCATGGCGAAAAGAAAGCTAGGGCGAAAGGGGCTGCAGAAGCAAACAAGTCTGATTTTGAGGATACTCGCTGCACAAGGAGTAGAAGAAATGGAATGAGACGGTGTGTGGTCTCTTCATGTTAGGGAACAGTTGAAATCGCTTCGCTTAAAAAAGGGGTCAGTCATAGCACGAACAAGCAGTGGCAAATGATTCACACCGAAGAAATAACAGTTAACTTCAAGATGCACTTGCACCCACAGCGGCTCTTAATCAAGGATCTATTCTCTTTTCTAAGTCGAGTTGCTTCGTGTATCTAACCATAACGCCGTTCATGCCATCCATTATTATACATTCGGCGAGAGCTGATCATACTTCACACATCTCTCAACCTGCATTTATTAGTAAAAGAACTTTTGATAAAAGAGAGGGAAAGGGGAAACTTACATCCTCAATACTAGCCTGCAAAAACTTCCTTGCCTCCAACCCTGCCCAAACCTTCAACATCGAAAAGTCCCCCTGCCTCAACATCCCACCCCCACTCTGAGCCCCCAGCTGCCTCAGTATCGGCAACGCACTACTCAGCAAATCAATATCCGGATTCAAACTCCTCCCTATGCCCTCGAGCAATAAAATACTAATAACAACATTGACAAAATCACCCTCCATTCTAACATGATGGCTTCTAACCATGCCCAGAACCTCATTAAGAATATCCCCAATCTTCATATTCCCCAACGCCAATGTACGGCTCTTGACGCCAAGCACAAGATGTTGCATCTTAAGCGCGAAGATCTCTTCATCGATTACAGCATCTGGTTGCCGGCAACGCTCACACATTAGATGCCCTGCTTTGTAGCCGTCGAATTCGGCGATTGCTTTGAAGAGGTCGAGGAAATTGCGGCGGTTCGTGGCATTAAGTTCAGTGACTAGTCCTGTGTCTATGAAGATTAATTGAGGACGGAAACCTTCTTTGTCGATTTTTGCGAGTTCGAGCTCCCATGCTTGCTTGTCTTTTCCTTTCCGGTGAGGACGGAGGCGTGCGAGAACGTGTTCTGTTACGTCGGGCTGCGCTTGTGGGTCTTCGTGTTCATGGGATTTCGAGAATGAGAGGTTCGGGTGGGCGGATTGATAGAAGCGGACCATGATGTTTCCAGGATGGAGGTCAGCATGGACGAAGTTATCGAGTAATAACATACGCAGGAACGCGTCTAGACCCTCATTCGCTATTTCCTCTTGGAATATGCCGCCCCCGTTTTCCATAAAGTCAGCCAAAGGAATCCCCTGCGCGAATTCCTCAACTAGAACTTGTCGCGTAGTGAAGTCGGTATAAGGGTAGGGAAACCAGGCTGTGGTACGCTCTTTGAAGTTCTTGCGGAAAATGCTAAGGTTTGCGGCTTCAATGCGGAGATCGAGTTGTAAGCGCATCATTTCGCCGAATTGTTCAACTTCATCGGGGAGAGATAGCCACTCCATTGTTGGGAGAGCGTTTATCGCTGAAGCAAAAAAGCCCATGATTCGTAAGTCTCGGCGGATCATATGTTCAATACCTGGATGTAAAACCTTTATGGCAACGAATGAGGATGGAACACGGTGAGGGGTACTCTTTATCAGTGTATCGACGTTTTTCCGGACTTGCTTTCGTAGATTATGGGGTTCTTCCGCGTCTGAATCTGTGGGCGCAGTGAGGTCAGGCTTCAGTTTAGCCCGGTATACTTGTGCAATGGCCCCAACTCCTAACGGTTTCTCCTCGAATTCCTCGAATATATCTTCAAAAGGACGGCCATCAAATGCTCTTCGTATAGTTTTCTTCGTCTCAAGTAGAGAATGCGCGGGAGCATTGGAGTGAAGTTGGGACATGACCTCGCACATTTGAGTTGGGAAGATATCTGTTCGAGAAGCTGCCCATTGTCCAAGCTGGGGGAGTTAGCAGTGTGTTGGACCAGAGGATGTGATTCTACCTTGATGAAAGCTGGTCCAGCACGCTCCATTGACTTTACAAGAAACCAGTACCACCAGAGTGTGCCAGACCTCTCGTTGTCCCTTTCCTTGTTCCTGCTTCCTATCCAGATTATAGGTACCGTCACTATAACCGGGACGAAGATGATCGCCAGATGTAGGAACCGCGTCCCAGTACACAGGGGCTCCCACAAATATACGTCCAGAAACAAGATGATACTATCTCGTATGCGCCGTATGCCACGGACATCATCCTTTACCTCCTTCTTGATCTCATCCCTCGATGCCTCCAGCATTCGCCCCTCAGCAGTATGTTCCGTGCCGCCATTATCCTTCTCTGAAAGCTGCACAAACGCAACTGGACTCAATGCTACTGCGGCAGCAAGTATTAATCCTTCCCGGCCAGGCGGTGGTCGAAAATGCCTCCATCCCCGACTATATGTTTGTTTTGTCGCGACCTGGAAACCGCGGCACTGGAGGAAAGGTCGCGCTCGAGGAAGGGATTGGCGGAGGCATGTTTGGCCTAAGGTCAATGCTGCCCTCATATTCCCGCAAGTATTGGGATATTATTGCGGGCGCAAATGCTACCGTTGCTCCATTGAGGGTGTGAGGTTGTGAGGGATACAAAGTTGTTTGGGTGTAAACTGATAAACTGATACTGACTCGGCGAAGCTTGTGAAAGTTGCTTTGGATGTAGTGACGTCAAGGATCATAGTTTCGATGCACAGGACATGGCCCATGTCCATGTAGAATGTCTCAAATCCAGAGAAATACCTCTAAATCTAAAAGATGAAATAATGAAGTCTTGGACATTTTTACATAACAATTGTCAATATTAAATAAATGTATATATCGACTTTGCTAGCGCAAGTGGTACTGTAGGGCTACGGAAGGGGGGGCAAGGAAGAACCCGGTGGGCGGAAAAAGCCGCCAAAGCGGCAGAAAAAGAAAATCCACCGAGGATCGTCGCCTTCTCTCTCTCTACTTTGGAGTACATACCTACATACCATTTACAATCTACAGGCATCAACTCGACTTCAAACAACTCCAAATTGAAAATACCCTTCTTCTTTACGCTTATACACTATCAATTTCACCCCTTACCACCGTCATCATGGGCTGGTTCTGGGCCGATTCCGATGTCTCCGTTGTCAATGCCAGAAGCGCACCTCATGCGATCCCCGGTGGCAATGCTTCACCTCCAGTGAGTCTTTTTTCTCCAGGGCGCAAGAACAATTCCCTAACATACCCTAGCCAGCATGTCCTATGCACAAAAGCAACGACGCCAAACCTCCCACACCTCCCGAGGAATCCGCCTGTCCCTACACGCCAACAGACGTCTCCAAGACCAGCGACACCAAACCGCCCTCCAAATATTCCAAATATAACCCCCTAAACTACATGTTCTCCGATATCTCCCAGGAGCGTGCTGAGAACCAAACCGTAACCCTCCCCACCGAGCGCGAACCATCTACAATTCCAAGGGGCACCGGAGAAGGAAACTGGGAGTACCCATCACCGCAGCAGATGTACAATGCATTATTACGGAAAGGCTATACGGATACCGATGCTACAGCCGTGGAGAGTATGGTTTCTGTGCATAATTTCCTGAATGAGGGCGCATGGGCTGAGATTGTGGAATGGGAGCGCAGATTCGGCAAGGGTCTGGGTAGAGGATGGGACATCTGTAAGAAGGGAGAAGCGGCATCAATGGCGGGCGCGGATATTGGTGCGAATGAGGATGAGGTTGCGCAGCCGAAGTTGATTAGGTTTATGGGACGGCCGAAGGAGATGACGCCCAAGGCCGCCATGATACAGGTTATGGGATGGATCTACCCTAGTGCTTTCGGGTAAGTACACTTCATCCTCTACTGAGGTAGATGGATTGTTTGAAATCGTGCTAACTGTGAATAGCACCGAACCTCCATTCGATCGCCACGACTGGTTCGTACAGAGAGAAGTCAAGGGCCAGAAGAAGGAAATCAGATACGTGATCGACTATTACTCGGCCCCTCCTGAACCGACTGGCGAGCCCGTTTTCTATCTGGATGTCAGACCGGCTGTTACGCCTACACAAGCCGTGGAGAGGATGATGCGCTGGGGAGGCGATGTCTGGTATCGAGCTTCTGGTGGGGCGGTAAGGGACTCTGGAAATAACTAAACGGGGTACGGTCGTCTTTCTTGCTTTAAGCGTTTTCTACATGGCGCAAAGGGAGGGAAGGTGGTTCAGGGCATTCACAATCTTTGGGGAAAGTTTGTTGTTCAAGTCTGGGTTCTTCTATTAAGCTCCACTCCACTTTACGTTCAGTTGTAATAAATTCATGATACCATGTTACTTACTTTCCTAAAGCTCTTCTTGTTCTCTTGATTCAAAACGATTTCCTATTATTCTCGTGACTTGACGATAAGCTAAGAGATCACCTTCCTCGACTTTCACTTCTCTTCTAAAGCAACCCTTCAGTTCACCGACGCGCAACCATCTCTTCTCACCTTAAAAACAATTACCTACAATGACATCTCTAGGTATCCTTCATCTCCAAGCGGGGGGAGGGGTACTATCCTAATTTTTACGGTATTATAATAATAGCATTAGCATTAGGCCTTCATGTACCGGTCTGTCCGATTAATTAGGCCGTGCTTACGTCTTTCATCTGCATGCATGACTCTTCCGGGTTTAAGCCTTTTGCTTGGTTATCCTATCCCAATAGTGCAAGAGCCGCACATATAAAGGCATCAATTCCCTCGCACAAGAAAGTCTCAAAACATCATCATATATATATATATACACATATTTACCACGCCCAAACATCAAAATGGACATAATCATCCAAGACAACCCCACGCCCCCCACCAAAGTCCTCGAGGCTCTAGCGCACCACATGCCATACTCCCTCCCAACAACACGGCGAATACAATTCATGAACACGAGCGCAGGACGCCAAACAGCACACTCACACATCCTATCTACATTCGCCTCCCCCTCCACTTCACCTGAGCCTGAACAAGACTTCCTCATCGCCTACCTAGATTTCTCACGCGGTCCCAACACAGAAATGTGGCTCTACT
This sequence comes from Lachnellula arida, assembly GCA_007821475.1. Classification (NCBI taxonomy): domain Eukaryota; kingdom Fungi; phylum Ascomycota; class Leotiomycetes; order Helotiales; family Lachnaceae; genus Lachnellula; species Lachnellula arida. Next base: position 37,692 of record QGMF01000150.1, read on the forward strand.
CCTCCCTCGAGAACCCCACGACCCCCAGCTCAAACAGCACCTGCTCGGCGCAGCTGCTCGCGCTCCTGGCGCGCGTCGCGGTCCTGGAACAGGAGTATTTAAATTCGGTTTCGGTTTCGGATTCGGCTTCCAAGCAGCAGCGGGAAAACCAGGGGAATGTGTTGATAGCCAGTCTGCACGTGAAGTTGTGGCAATTGCTAAAGGACCGTTCGCTGGTCACGATGCAGAGCCCGGAGCACTTGAAGTTTTTGCTCAGGGTGGGGGATTTACCGGTCGCGAGAGAGTTGCCTGGGGGGCTGGTGTGGGGGGTTATTGGGGCGGGGGATATTGAGCTTGTGTTGTCCAGGACTGCGATTCCTTATAAAGCGTACGTTGCTATGTTGGTATTGGAAGTGAAGTCTTGTCTTTGTGTTATGGGTGGGAGATGGGGTGGCATGGGATGATGGACTGAAAGCTGATGTGAAGGTGTTTCAGGGAATTGATGAAAGCGCTCCCCAGCGTCGCTATTCGGACAAGTGCTGGTGTACCGGTCGCATGGGCGTTTCTAGGTACGTATGTTGTGTTCCTCTGCTGCTTTACCATATCCCTCTCAACACATCGGACTAACGAATGGTACACAAAGGCCCAGATGGATCACTAAAAACATTACACTGCGAGGTAAGCAATCAAGCCTGCCTATGATCAATCAATTTTCCATGTACCGTAAACGCAACCGCACTCCACATTCCTTCCTACCACACATACTAATCAACCCAACCTGGTACCAGAAAGAGTACCGGGGCCGCGGACTCGCAAAAGCAGTTTCCGTGAAGCTACTCCGCGACAGAGCCGTGGATCTGGTGCAGGACGGCTGGTATCATGCTGATGTTGCGGTGGAGAATCTGCAGAGTCAGGGGGTGTGTAGGAGCTTGAAGGGGACGGTTGAGTGGTCGATTTATTGTACGTTGGTTTATTTCATTTCATTTGCCTGCTTTCTCTCTGTTGCGTGATGACTCTGTACGACTACGGAGTAAGGTAGATAGGTAGTGGTGGGGTTATGGTGTCTAGATAGAGTGTTGAAACGAAAACGAAACTAATGTGTGTATGATATGGATAGATGCTTGGATACGTATATCCTAGATTCACGCAAAGATGAAAAGATGGCTCGGCCAGTTTGTTACTTTCTTTTTTCCAAACCCGGAAGCTGGCCCTATTATTTCTCCAAGGAAAAGAATACTTTCAATTTTCCATTTAACTAATCGTTTTTTACTTCGCGAAGATCTTTAAGAGCTATCGCTTATCCTGGATGCCTAATATAAATTACTTACACTTGGTGTTATATCACAGAATAGATTACAACTCGTTTCTTGCACTTACATAGATATCTAGAAAGAAATATTGCTATACTCCCAAGCGGGGTAGACACACTTTTCGAATCGCATGAGTTCAAAGAGTAAAGAATGCAGATATCTATGGACTGATTTGTAATGTCCCAGCCAGCGTGCGACATTAAAAGTCAATCGACCCCACGGTCACTCTCAACTGTCCGCCTCTTGGCGGAAAGGAAGCTTCAAAATAAGCTGTTCCGAATCTTGGTTAACTAGAACAGAGACAGGTTTACAGATCCCCAGCTCGACTTATTAATCACCAGAAGACTCCATCTACCGATCAGTATACTCGCAAATGCCCTCATCAAGCGCCTTAATCTGCAGCGCAAGCATCCTAGACCAATACCTACAAAGCGCCAAGTTCCCACCAAAGAACCAGAACCCAGGATGGCCAGTCTTTTGCCAAATAGTCCTCAGCTCGCCATTTTCCTCAAAGCCCCAGACATCTTTCACCTGATCCGCCAACTCGTCACCAAATATACCCCTCGCCTGGGTTCGCATATTCTGATAGCCAGTAGCAAACACGATCTCGTCGGCAGGTAACTTGGTGCCATCAGCGAATTTCATCCCATTAGACAGGATTTCAGCGATTTCCTGGCCTTGCTTGATCTTGATATCGCCGTCGATGATGAGTTGAGACGCGCCGACATCGATGTAGTATCCCCCGCCCCGCTGGAAGTATTTCATAAAGAGCCCGGCGCCGTCGGGGCCTTGATCGATTTTGAAGCCTGCGTTCTCGAGACCGGCGAGGAGTTTTGCGTCATGCGCGTTTTGGGTGGCGGTTACGTCTTGGTGGATTGATTTCAGGACGGGGGACGGGATACTCCAGAATGCTACGTCGGCGTCTTCGACGGGTGGGCCTTGCTCGTCGTAGAGTCCTGCGAGGCCGATTTCGAGAATTGCCTGGGATGAGACGACGCATGTTGATGAGCGCTGGATCATGGTCACGTCGTAGCCTTTTTCGAAGAAGTCTTGTGCGATGTCATGGCCGGAATTGCAGCACCCGACCACTATTGCTTTCTTACCTTTTCCTTCCATCTTGGCACCAGAGAACTCCGAGGAGTGGCAAAGTCGATCGCCTTTGAAATCTGAAATTCCGGGGATTTGAGAGGGGAAGTTTTTCTCGCCAGAGTGGCCAGTAGCTTGGATGATGTGTTTGGGGTGGAGGATACGAGTCTCGACGATTCCGGGCTCCTTGCGTCTCTCGAGAACAACATCCCAGCGTTTCTTTATTGTGTCCCATTTCGAAGATTTGATAGTCGTGCCCATCCAAACGTTAAGTTCAAGCAATTGGGCGTAGGTCTCGAAGAAACCGGCAAGCTTGTCTTTAGGCGTAAAAATGGGCCAATGGGGTGGGAAGTTTATGTAGGGCATGTGGTCGTACTTCAGGAGTCAGAAGGATGAAATAGTAGGATGAAGATGTGAAACTTACCCAAACTGGGTCGTGTAGCACAAGCTGGTGATATCTGTTGCGCCAGTTATCTCCGATTCGCTCGTTGCGGTCAACGATCAGAGTACTCACTCCCAGCATCTTCAGGCGTGCGGCAGGAGTGAGACCACCTTGGCCAGCACCTTGATCGTGTAAGTATCTACAGGAAGGATTTGCAGAAGTCTCATACCAAGAATCAAGACAGTCGGGTCACCTTCCTCAAAGTTCTCCTCTGCAACACGTCGTTCTTGCCAATTCTTTCGTCCCGGCTGTCCACCATGAGCAACACCCTCGGGTCTCCGCCCATACGTAGTCTCCTCATGTCCCTTGATCTCCCTCATAGAAGTAAAAAGCGTAAATGCCTTCAACTTCCCGTCCTGCAGCACCAATCTCGCGACACCCAATCCACGTCCAACATCAGAATCAGTAGTCAAGAATGTCTGAATGCCTTGAATCTTGCCCTTTCCATCAAATACCGTGACGCCTGGCTTCCTGAATTCACTGCTCTTGTCGATCTCAACGCTCTTCAACCTGCAGCCTTTCTCGAGGAAGTCTTTCATAGCTCCTGGCCCTTTGAATGTGTTGCAGCCCCATGCTAAGCACAGATGATCACGCCAGTATGCCTCGGGTAGGAAGAGGTCTGAAAGAGCATCAAATCTGGGAGTTTGAATTGCTTTGTTAAAGGAGTTGACCCATTCTATTGTTGATTCCTCAATGTTTTCTGGCTTGGTTGTCTTGATTTTAGAGAGGTCTGCAACGTGGATACTGACAGAGCCGGGTTCGACGCGTTGGTAAGATGGAACAGCCTGTATAATGGGCTGGGTCGCTGCAGCAGCCATGTTGGTAGACTGTTGATTTTGTTTTTGAGGATTTGCAAGGTGTTGTTTTTGATAGATCGGTAATTGAGGTTTTCCGTGCTTTTATAAACCCCGCCTAAGTCCACAATAGGGTTTCCGGGGCTGCGAATTGAAACCGCGGATGCCAGTAAAAGTGAACCGTGCAAAGGTGAGGCGGATACAAGAACGTGGGGAACTGGGGACGGGATGGAGAATCGGAGTTGGGGATGGGGATGCGGGGTTGATATTTAGCTCAAGCTCCCGAGTGCCTGCCTCCCGAGTACTTGTAGGCTGTAGCGGGGTGACAATCGGCGGGAAGGTGCGACCATAGAGAGATCAGGAATGCTGCTTTGTAAGAACATTGGAGTTACTAAGGTATCCGGTGTAGCTGTGCTCCTATGTCCTGCCTTGGACTGCATGGTGCTACTTTACTTTACCATCTTAGTTGTGGCGTGGAATTATTTCCGTTCTCGAGCGCCACGCCCCATCAGATAGATACAATCGGATCAACAACTTAGATGAAGCCATGCTCATACAAGGGAACATACCGAGTATTATTGTGACTGAAGTTCTTGCTCGGCTAAGCCCCTATCATGGTTGAAAGGGGGCTGGTGGGGTAGGGTAGATAGAGAGCTTAGTCAGCAACACACTAATCTCGACTATTGCGGTGCGGGCCGTAACTTCCATGAACACACCAACTTGAATTCTTTTACGATTCTTTCATCTGTAATGAATCAATACATATTCGCATTCTTTAACCCTCGCTATGTCCGACAATGCCAGCGGAATCGAAGGACGTGGGTCCAGTCCTATCAGGAGAAGCCGTCAAGCTTGTGTAAATTGCCGGTAACATGTCGTGTTCCGCATCCCATATCAAGACACACACTAACCAGATCAGCCGCAAGAAATCCAAATGCCCAGGCGAGAAGCCTCAATGCTCCATGTGCCAGCGATTGGGTCAAGCCTGCACCTATGAAGCCTATGAGCCTTCGAGTCGCAAGCGTCGCAGATCCGATACAGATACAGAGCCTGCATTGCCAAGGGATGAAGTGAGCTTCTCGTCCATCTCCCAAACCCGTAAACTAACAGCCCAATAGGTTGCCCGGAGATTTGGGACCATTGAGCAGAAATTGGAAGAGCTGGCAGCTTCTGTGCAGTATGCTTCTCCTTGTTGGTCATGAGCCACGTACTAAGTCTGCAATAGGAAGAGTACTCCAACTTCTGGCGGCTCTACACCTCTTACTCAGCCTAATTTCCCCAACATGTATGGATCTTCAAACACCACCGCGAATACAACTAATGCTAGTGGCAGAGACCCTTTACAATCTTCAAGGTCGCAGCCAGCAACAGCTCCGCAGTTAGTGCTTGCTGTTCACCCCAAGAAATTTGATTATGCTCACGAGTCTAGATCACCTGGTCCTGGGATACTACCACCAGACGTCATTGAAGATGGGATATACATGTACTTGGAGCACTTTCATGCTCAGCCTTACGCCTTGCTGTGTCAAGCAAACACGGCGATGGCGGCAGCTTCGATTAGTCCAGTGGTCCTCAACCCGATGTTGGCTCTTAGCATTCGCTGCTCCTCGCATCCATTCTGGACAGACACACCGAAACTAAGAAGCTGGTTGCAACATCTGACGGACCGAGCTTGGAAAGACCTACTGCAGCTGTATGGAGATGGTGATACGGGGCTGGAGTACCTGCAGGGTCTATGCCTTTTAGCCCAGGTTGATTTTGCCGGTATGTACAAACTTTCTACTATTAATCTCTACGTCGATTGTTCTAATCTTGTTTATTGCAGATGGTCGTGTGAAAAGAGCCCATTCTCAACTCTCGTTAGGCATCAGAATCGCCCAGTCATCTGGATATTTGACTAACGCTGGCCCCAACGACACCAAAACGGAAGAAATAGTACGTTGTACCTGGACATTATTCATGCTTGACAGGACCTTTAGCATCACCCGTCTTGTATCGCCGGCACTGCCATACCAACATTTTCAACTGCGCAAGCCCATTTCAGAACGACGGCTATCACGTGGAGCGACAGGCCAAAAGGCGGCCACGAATGAACCAGCAGCCAGTGATCAAGATTTAGGGGCACTAATCGTTGAGGTTTATTCTATCTGGGATGACGTATTGAAATACGTCTTCCAAACCTCCAGCGACAACACAATGCCACCTTGGCAGCCAGGGTCTGAACTTGCAACCATCGAGTATAGATTTGCTGATTATGAGCCACGTAAGTTTCTGTAACTACTGGAACGAATAAAGCTAATTATTTTTCGCAGAATTCTCTACCCATCGATATCGTGAAGTTGACTTTCCTCGGCAGGCCATCAACGAACCACGTCTAAGACCATATTTCGCGTCTTGGCTTTGTTTCCAACTTACTTACATGTCAATCCAGTGTGTAGTGTACGCAAAGCTCCTATACCCTCAATCAAATATCTCTTCTAACCAACAATAGACACCACCCTTTTATCATGTTCATCAAGCTCCAGCACGTGATAAGAAAAGTCCCACCAAGTTTCCTCCAGAAGTCATACAAGAGTTCCCTTATCCACTCGAGATGGATTATTAGATTCTTAGATGAGATGGATGAAGCTGGAATGATGCTTTATGATCCATTCATTGGGTTTCTCACCGCCATTGCAGCGACTATCCAACTCGAGCATACTTTGAGCAAGCATTCGGATATTGCCACCGCTGCCAAACTCAGCTTTCGAAATGCTATACGGTTTCTGAAAAAACTTGCAAAATATTGGAATAGTATCCAAGAATTGGTACGTCTCTTTATATTGATAGGTAGTTTTGCTTTTGAGGATATACTAATTTATATTGACAGCTTGGAATTGTTGAAGAGCTGGCCGCAAGACTTAGACATCGACGCACTCTTTATTATTCTCAAGACGACTACGATGGGATCTTACCGGCAGTTGAGTCCGAAAGGGTCGGTCTTGCAGAAGATGATGCGAAGCTGATGTGGAAGGTCTTCGATTATGCATCTATGTCTGCTTCAAAAAGCAATCGTGTTTCCGACATAGTCAACAAAGCAATCGATCATGACCAGGCCGAGCACCTACCTCGCGCTCAACATCAACCACCCATAACCCAAAATGCTCCGACATCACAACAATTTGCCCAGAACCCATATGAAAATTCTTTGAACGGCGGATTTCAAAGTGTGCAGATCCCACCTGTAGAGGAGAACTTGGACCTTCCAAATTCCGCGTTGTTCAACGAATTGCCAGAGGACTGGGCATTTACGATCGATGACTGGACATTATTTGGAGAGCCAGGCTCTACGTATTTCTATAACAACGTCGCACGCTGATGAAGGGTTGGGCTTTTTGTAGACTGCTCAGCAGAGGCGCGAGCTCTTCTGTTTATTCACAAGATCCTCTGGACAGTTGTTCACAAGGTATTAAAAATTAGATAATTACATCCGCAAAGGCACAGCTCCTTTTCGCAAACAGTTCCCCAGTTCGAACCCCAAGGCAACTCTCCCCTCAAAGCTGTTCCCAGCCGACAACTCCTTCGTAAGAACAGCATTCAAGATCATGCTTGTCGTCTCCGCCGAATACTTTTCCCTATACTCCTTGAACAAACTCTCGGAAACATCACTCCCCCCACAGACCGCAACCACAACCCTCATCTCCGCCCACTTCTCATCGTCCATCCCAGCGCCCAGCGTCCTTCTCAAGTCGCCGTTGTAGACCGCCGCGAGCGCAGCCCCACACGAAACCTCCACAAGCAAATCCTCGTCATCGGCAAACCGGACAGACCCCATCGCAGCTTCCGCATCGCTAAGTACAATACTGCGCACATTATCCTCCTGCGCAAGTTCGTACGCACGTTCTGCAACGCGCACGATGCCGAGCGAGGTAGCTATACTGGTGATTCGAGGAAGCGTGACGTGTCGCCCTTCCCGCAAGCTGGCGTTCAGACTATCCGCGCCCTTGGTTTCCACCGCCAAGACCCTCGGTCTCGAACACTCAGCGTGTCGCTGAATAGCGGTTTGAATCCCCGTAAGCAGGCTTCCGCCGCCTACACTGCATACCACGCCATCGAAGCCCTCGTCGCCCATTTGCTCGTACACTTCCTCGAACATAGAAGAAGCCCCTTCCCAAATCACGGGGTTATCAAAGGGCGGGACGTAAAAGCCATATGGGTCCTTGGCCAGCAAGTTAGTCTTGAGAAACGCGTCTGCTTCCGTCCAATTCGCTCCTAGCTGGTAGACCTCCGCGCCAAGCTCCCGAACTTTAGATACCAGGAACGCGGAAGTCGTGATTGGGACGACGACGGTAGCGCGCAGGTTCATTGACTTTGCAGCTGTCGCGCACGCGATGCCAGCGTTGCCGCCGCTCGAGCAGTAGAAATGGGTCTCTGAGGGCGACGGGGAGTGGCGCAGCGAGTGCTGCATTAGGTGGGAGATGCCGCGGTATTTGAAGGACCCCGAGGGCTGGAAGTTTTCCAGCTTGAGGAAGATCTGGCAGCCGGCGACGTGGGAGAGGGTGCTGGAGGGCGTGAGGGGCGTGCGGACGTAGAGGTGTTCGGATCCGGACATGGTGGCTGTTGGTAGGTTTATCGGGGGTGAAGGTCGGGGTCCTCGTATAGTGGAGGCAAGCGATGAAGTGGTATCAATCTCGAGTGTGAGAGAAAGTTTCTGGTATAAAGGAAGGGAAGTAGAAATCAACCTTCCACACACCACCTATATACCAACCCGGCCCATCAACTCCGGCCCCAACTTCCCATTAATAAGAATACACATTACAGTGGTCCTAACCCCGTCCATCTACACTCCAAACAGCCATTCTAGGCACACCTTGATGGATAATTGGTCCACTTTTCACATTTATTCCAACGTCAAGTCGAGAAACTAGCTGGAAACTAACGGCGTTGAGGAGATCCCGGTCACGTGGGCGCTCCGAGTCGGTCCGGATTCCGGTGACGTTTTTTCTTTTGTCCGCACACTGATGGGATGAGGTGATAAAAGTTTTTGTTTCGGCATTACGAATGGAGTGGTTTAGTAGGTTATAGTTATATCGTAGCTTCATCTTTGAAATAGAGTCTTTCCGTAGAAAAAGGCTCTTCTTCTTCGCCTTTACGGAGTGTAAGATGCGTGCATGTGCATATTGCTTTCGTGCACTTTTGCACGGATTATATGGATTTTTTACTGCGTGAGGCACGGAAATGGTATGTGCAAAGCAGAGTTCGATGGCTTGGTTTCTATTTACGGTTCTACCTACCATATACGGTATACATGTTGTCGATATTTGTAGAATTACGGAGTACACCTCGTCTTATTAGCGAGGCACGTGCCTGTACCCCTTTATTGCTGCTTGGGCTCTTGGTATGCAAAGCTTTTGTAAGGAGATGAGGTTTCAATTGTGGGTTGTTGTAGGTGAATGAGTCGAGATTGTGGGCGTTTTAATGATGTTGTTATTTCTAACCATTTAAGTGTTTGGCAACGAGTTGCGCGGGTTAGGGCGCAATATGACGTGTTTCGTTCGAGGGAAGCTTTCTTGCGGGTAACTAGCTTGCGCTAGATAATATATTTTTAGATACTCCAAAGGAAGTCCTGTGTGTGTTTCTTGTCTGCCGTTCAGAGTGATGGCTTGAAAGTGTTACTAGATGAGACATTGTCGGTTAGGGTGCGTGTCACTCAGACCCCCTTTTCGAATCATTGCAAAATCAAAACAAGTAATATTTTTTTCTGAATGTAGCAGTATTAAGGCGTTACTCGCTGCTAGATCGACCGCTTCAAAAATTGCAACTACTCTATAATGATATGGCCCGCCGTATCCATGACAACCTTGCCCAGCGGATCTTCAGCTTGCGTCTTCATATCAAAGTCATCGACTTGTCGCTCTCGTGCCCCTGGATAAGATAACAGTAAAGTCAGCAAGTGCCTCTTTTGAAACTCTCCAAAGATAAGGACTAGAAACTGGACTCGAGAAAGACTACTCTGGAGACTCTCCCGACTAGGAATTTTGATTGGGGCCCGAAAGAAATACTTACATTCTTGAATAGCCCCAAAGTCGCGGCATGTATGCAAAACACCGCTATATGTCGAATAGGTATTGAAATCCCGATACCAGGCAAACGGCGAGGGTGTGACATCCCCCGCACACATGATAGTCTGTCTGAGCGAGTCGATGCAGTGGTCGAGATGATATATCGTCAAGCCGTCTTCCGTTTCTCCCTCGGCAGGGATCGTCCCGTTTTTGTAGATGGCATGTCGGATTTTGTTCTAAGCGGAGTAAGATGTTAGGTACCGTAGGGCGTGTTGAATGAATCAAGGCTTATTCCTCGGGGTTTTCTAAACGTACCAGACAATGAAGTTGATGGAAGACGTCGAGCGTGATTACGTAGAAGCCTGGCTCGTTGCTTATGGGCACTGTTTTGTTTATCATTTGAGCGGCATCGCTCATGGGTATTTTGCTGATGCGAACTAGAGATATTCATCAGTGGCAGAGGGTTTGTTGAGATCAGAGGCAGTGCTCACAGTTATAAAGACTTTCCCATAGACGATCTGTCTCTTCTGAAGGTGGACCTTGGTATGGAGAGAGATCCTCTTGAACACCGGAATGCAAGACGATGTTTTTGTAGCGAATTGCAGCTGAAGCAGGGGCTGGATTCAAGGTGTTAGATTGATGTGTTAACGCATACGCAATATGATTACACTTACAGAATACAACATCTTTCGCTTCGTTGCTCTTGATATTCACCCACGTGAACAAGTTGGAGAGAGTTAGGATCGAGACGAGGATCCAAGGGATCCAGGATGAGTACTTCAGGCTAACTCTATTACTCTTTCTGTGGTCTCCAACACTACTTGGGGATGTCGTGCCCGTGCTTGGTATATCATCTGAACTTTCGGACTTTTCCTGTTGATGAAGAGGGAGATACAGATTCTTCTTTTTAAATAAACTGGGCTCCATCTCAAAGCTTTAGAGGTAGAAGTCGATACGTGTCGAAGCCCCAAAAGTAGGAAGAATGAAAAGAACCAAAGTTAGCCCGATGGACAATCAGATTAACTCGGGATGAAGTTGCATCTCCGTACATAGTGTATCTTAAACGCAAGGGAAGTCTTTTTCCTAAACGGTCCTCTTTAAACGAGCTTGCATTCTAGCTAATCAAATAGTGTTCTAGGCACTAGCGTTGAGCTCTCATACCCCCTCCCCCCTAGTAATTATTATTGATCCTTCGCCCCACTGCGTAAACAGGGGGATGAAGCAAATAATATCACTACGCCTAGGGCCTAGTGGGACATTACAAGGACATTCCAAGGACATTACAGATACCCACCCGCCATGCACAATGGAGGATTTCTAGCCATTTAGTTCTATAGGATTCTACGTTTTATGAAGCAAGCCCACAATTTAACAATTATTCAGGGGGGGGGGGGATATTGCTGAGGTCTGAAACTGTGGGCCACTTCTGCAATGCAGAAGTGGGATCAATTGCTTTAGATAGGACTACTATAACATTATCTTTGCATTTGCATGGACCTCGTGGACCGAAGTACTATCACTTTCCCGCATAGGTAAAGAATATAGCCCAGTACGGCCCGCATTTTACACTATGGTGACAATACTTGTGACTTGTCCACCGTCCAGTACCAGGCGAATATAGCTATATTTGATCAGCATAGCTCTAACAACCTAAACCCTTAACCTTTGGTCTTAAAATTCATTCACGTTGCACAGAATGGAAAACAAGGCAACGGAGTACCTATAGCATCGCTACGTGCTAGATCCGTTATAGCAGGTAATTAAGATATATTAGATCTGAACTAATCACGAATGATGCAACCTTCATCTGCTCTGTGGAGGTACAGGCCAATCAGGGGTCTCATGCGCTTAATATATTCATTGCCAGTAGCATTACTGCCTATAAAACGCCATCACCTCAAATCTTTTGTAATAAGCCCCTGGTGACAATCCTTTCGGACCTGCCTAGTGCTCCCGTGGTCCAGAGCTCCTTTAGCGTTACCGAACCCCATGGAAAAAAAATGATCGTCTTTCTAATTTCCTCCTATGTTCATATCGTGCATATTCTTGATTACTCCGTATAATCCTCCCCACCAAATGTAACTTGGCCTTCTCAGCTGCATCCTATATAGAGAATAAGAAGTCCCTTTCTTTTCAGTTTCCATCAACTCAAATTCAGAAACACCAAGGCCTATTACAACTACGTCAAAGTCTTCTTCCTTACAAGTTCCAGCCATGAAGTTTTCCACGGCTCTCCTCTCAGCTATCATGGCAGTTTGTGCCGTTGCTCTTCCCACTGGAGATAGCATTGCGCGGGTATTTATGCCTTTTAGTATATCCTGAACGCTTGGTTAAGACTCCCAGGACAACGATGCGCGTGACGTGACCGTCGACGAGGCAAACAATCTAGAGATATGGGTGGCATCAAGAAACGGGTAAGTGTGTTATATAACTTTATACTATATATCGAATGCTTATTTAAAACTTTTAGGAGAACGAGGCACGCGATGTAACCGTCGACTAGGCAAACAATGAAGAGGTATGGGTGGGTATTTAGAACTAAGAGAGAGATGGATATTCCTTATGAGAAGGTTGAAGTGTAGAAGAGCAGTGTAGTATTCGTTGAAGTGGTGTAGACCAAGTTCCTATTAGGAAACATTAATAGTACCAATTTGGTGGAAAACCTTCAATGAAAGCTCTAATCGTAAACCTTCCTGTTTCCTAAAATACTGGTAAATGCTTTTAAAGCGGAGTTCGCATATAATCATCTTGGTAGGCAGTCTCGAGATACTCTAGAATATCAGTAGATGTCAAGTGATCCGCAACGCTTCTGGTGCTTGTAGTCCGTCTGGTCTTTAAGCGAGGTATATCTTCATGCATGTCACTCGGCAAACTAGGACATGCCCGCTTGCGGCACAGAAGACGGTGTAAAAAGCATCCGGGGTGTGATTATACTAGTAAGACTACTCCGTACTAGTATTCGGGGCCTAGTTGTAGATAAGAATAATATACTTTAAATGACGCCTTGGTTATAAAATTTAGTATAATCATATAATCGTGTCCCCCTGACCTATGGTAGTGGTAGTCCAAGTATTCCCCCTACTACCTCCAGTAGTGTCACTGCTTATAATGTAACACGTAGCAAAGTGTAACAGCTGAATAAGCAGCCTTAAAGTACCTAGTGTGCTAAAGTGGAGAGCTTAGAACTTGAATTACGCCGACCATTCTCTAAATTACGCGGGCTGTTACACTTTGCTACGTGTTACATTATAAGCAGTGACACTACCAGAGGTAGTGGGGGGAATGCTTGGACTCCCACTACTGCAGGTCAGGGGGAGACGATTATCTGAGATGCGCGAGATATGTTCTAAGAAATGTATTTTTGTAATCAAATACACAAGAGAATTAGGGGCTAGTGTTTTTCCGATTACCGCTAGTAAAAATTATACTTCGTCTTGTCGGGGATGGTTTTTAGCAGCTTATATCAGAAGAACTCCTCCCTAGCTTTACATCTAACCGTACGGCGGGCGCAAAAACCCTCCTTCTCAAAACTCCGTTTCAACTTTCAAGTATAGTATAGTGACTTTTGCAGACTACCAACTTTTTCACCTACTAAAAATCGCTTAAAATTTTAGTTTTCGCGCTAAATCTACCTATTTTTGCCCTCTGCAAAAGTTGGTAGTCTATAAAAGTTAGTTGTCTATAAAAGTTAGTAATTTATAAAAGTTAGTAGTCTATAAAAGTCGCTATACTATACGCGAAATAGAGTTTCGCGAAGGAGGGTTTTTGCGCCTGCTATACGGTTATGCGTGGGGTCTAATCGTCGGCGCTCTCTAAGCGAGGCCTTCTTCGTCGCCAGCCGACGATTATTACGCCTGAGATAAAGGATTATAGTTTGAGAAATTATACACTAAAAGTTTACTAAGATTATAAGAGTAATTAAGAGCGATCGGCCTCTATTCTTAGTACACCCTGGACTGCGAACCCCTATAATAGTAATATTGCCCAAGCTTTGTAATTTATATGCAAATATCATAGCTTCGGGGAGGAACCATTGCTCTCGTTGCCGCTTCCCCGCATGCTATCACAATAATCTATCCAATCCGAAAACGTTCTTATCTGTTTCTAACCTGCGAATAATTTATATATAACTCTATTCTATTTTAGGCCAAATAATTCCGCTAAGAAGATAAGGGCAAGGGGGCCTTGCTTTAGTGCGTTTACTACCTTTCTTAAACCCCCTGCTATAGATTTCTTAGCGGAATTATTTGGCCTAAGACGAAGTACCTAGGCCTAATATTCCTCTAACAAGAATAGGACAAGGGGAGCTTACTTTGGTGCATCCATAGTACTTCAGTAATTGTCCTTCTCATCCCCCTACCCCCCGCGCCCGGCGTTCCTATGCCCTGGTCCTGTATTATCCCTGTCCCTTTCTGCAGGTGCATACGTACTTCATACTTCATCCCAGGCCTAATAAAGTAACTCTACCAAGAGGACATCGGGCCGCATCAGGTGCCATGTTCTACATTTACTTTCCTAAAGATTGTTACTACTTGATTTTCTTGATTTTCTTGATTTTCTTGATTTTCTTGATTTTCTTACCGCCGTTTCATACTTCAGGCTAACTTTTCTAGTCATTTCCGCACTTTGTCAAAACTTGGGGGTGCCATAGCAAAGTAGCCGACTATTATACAAGCAAGAAAGCCAGCTGGAAATCTTTTCCCAGAGATGGACATTCAGAAAAGCAGTGCATATAAAGACCTGGTCCAGGAACGATCATGCGATGAAATAGAACTTTCCCATCTCGATAGAGCAGATAAACTACGGCTTTCACCACACTTCAAGATCCACCGACGCCTATTCATCTGGCTTTCGATCGGAATCATCGCCATCTTTACATTGTTAGTAAGCTATCGTTTGTACGGAACCCAAACAACTTACCAACAATGCGGCACTACACCCGCTGAAGCAAGAGCAAGGGGCTGTGTTTTTGAAACCATGGGATTTTCATGGCTTCCGAAAGAATGCTCGGATCCGACGATTGAGGCGGAGTTCATTGAGTCCACGGGCTTGAAGTACTGGCGAGATATGAATTATACCACTGAGGTTCCACTCGAAGAAGTGCAAAGAGGCGACGGTCCTATATTCTTTGTGAAAAGCGATTATCATCGGGCACATTGTGCTTTTCTATTTAAGAAAATGCATAGAGCTATCAGTCATGGGAAAAAGGTCGATGGCTTGGTATCACCTGGTGAGCTTATTCTCATATCTAATAGCTGTTTTCCTCTATGGGAGCTGAGAAGTCCATATGCAAGCTCCCTGGCTCCTTGCATCTGTGTTGAAATTTAAAGTTTCACTATGCTAATACGTCGGTTAGTCCACCATACCAGTCACTGTGTACATATGCTACTTGCAGACGATGATGTTCATTCTACGGCGGAATCTACGCCGGTCCATACGCCGGTCCAGGTTGCTTTCGTTAAATTTCCGTATTGTGGAAAAGATGGAGGCTATAATACGGAGTGGGGGAAGCAAGGCGAGTGGGTAAAGGAAAAGCGAAAATAGCTCTTCCATTCGAAACTAGCAAGACTCTCATCTGTGCGGAGTAGGCATATAATCCGAGACGACTGATCTCTCGTTGCATCTTATGACCTCACCTTTCACATGTATTATCGTTTTCCGCCGTGCGCCAATGTGCCGCTAGTGCAAATACGATTCATTTCTCTTACGAAATTTAACATATAAAGTCCATTGTTTTACTTAGTTCTTGTTTGTCAAAAATCTGCGTCACTTCCGATAAATGTTTTGGATATTTTGATGTTCGGAATGCTTGGCTTGGTGGTTCAGATTTTATTAGGACTGATCTGATGAATGATGACGCTCAAGAATAACTTGAATGTTTTTGAGAAGCGTTAATAAGAGCTGAACTAGAAAGCTAGTCAGCAGTCTTCCAAATAAATGCAAGTGCATTAAGTGAAGCAATATCTGTCACCGGCGCGCCTTTCCAAACTACCCCACTTCGCTTAATTTTACGATTTTACCCTCCCCCTTTTCTTCCTCGAGAGAAGATATAAAGACCACCACATCTGGAAAACTTGATACGGCTGATCCGGCAAGTGATTTATCGGCTTTTTCAGTATTGAACGGGGTGATACAATTAACTGTACTACCGATCTTAGCACTCGCAATATGTGGACGAACGCCAACTGTCGGGAAACGTATTATTGAATTATAGATTCCTATCTCCTTACAAATCGCCTTCTCCTCTGTGCCTCAGCATTAAATTTTGAATTTCAAGTGTGGCGGGCACATTTGGCCTCCGAGAAATTTCAAGAAACTCAATAATTATAGGGTTACTGGAATTCATTAATCCAAAGTTCGACTACTGACTCCAGCCGACCAGCTGTGGGGGTGGAGTTTCCAAAAAGGAATCAGCACTTTAAATAATCTCAAGTGATGGTGAAAGCAAAGAGGCGGAGTCAAACCAGAAGTTGATACTTTGGAGAACGTAGATACAATTTCTAGAGTCGTTGTAGTCTCCCCCTCCCCCAACCAGCTCCCAAATTCGTATCCTCCCTCTAAATATACAGTTATTTTTACATCCTTCTCTTCTTCTTCTTCCGTGCCATACCTCAACTCTACAACTGAATCCAGCAATTACTTCAGCATATTATCGAAGAGTGTTTAGGAATCAATAATGAGGGTGGTAGTGGAATGCGGTGTTACAAGTGCGGGGCTTTATGTTAGACTAGGGATTTATTCTTATTGCAATTTCGAATACGACGAGTACTAAGTTTCCTGAGGTAAGAAGGTATGGTTTATTGGTGTGGCAGTTTCAACGAGATGCTAGCTTTTTGTGTGGTATGGGAAAGACGCAGCACTGGTAAGAACTCCGAATTATTCAAGCACTGCAGCCGGAAGGAAGGTAACAAAGAAACGACGTTTGAATCAAGCAGTTGCATCTGAAGCTGGATACGTAGCTAGTTTCCTGCACCAAACTTTACTTGAGCTGAAGGAATCCTAGGTTGAAGTATAGAAGTTGCGGTCCTCATAAGCACACATTCCCTTCCTTTAAATAGGTATAAACATTACTCTACTCTAACATATATCTATCTAGCGATACCAGATATACTTCAATGCTCGAGTTCTTCCACAGCCCTCAGTACTTGAATTCTAAGATGATCCGCTCCACTCAGCTCCATAAGTAGGAGTAGCTCCCCTCCTCACAACGTCCCTTTGCGCCTCACAGGCAACAGACCCCCTCAGAGCACTGCGATGAGAAGGTGACAGGAAAGCTCTGGAAGCTGATCCCCCTTGTGCCATCCGCTGATACTGCTCTTCCAGTATGCCTACAACCCCTATTCTCGTGGCCTCAGATACGGCCAGGATGTTCGCTAGGCTGGGGAGTTGCATGCCGCGAGTTTGCGATTCGGCAGTGAGGGTTTCGATCGTGTATTGGAAGTATGTAACGTATTGTGCTAACTGCGACTGGCAGTCATCTATGAATAACATTAGAGGAAGAGCGTTCAAATGCTAGAGAGAGGCAGGTACCGTCTCCAGACGAGAATCTTGGTCCCAATCTTGTGGAATACCGCTCGTATTCCTGCTGGATGGTTGTGGCGCCAATGTAGAGAGAGTACTCGAGTTGATGGTTCTCTTCATCAGCTACACGGTCCGTTCTTTTGTCTCTCCAGGAGCGGTAGAGGGAGAGGGAGCCATTAAACGCGGAGACTATGCTCGTCACGGCTGCAAGGACTTCGAGTCCGGACATGATTTCAAGAGGTACAGATAGCAAACCAGTTGCTATAACGATGAACTTTCAGAAAGAGGTGTAGCTGCAATTCGACTTGCGCTGCAGTCTCGAGCTCCTTGACTCTCAAAAAAGCTATCCCAAAGACCGACTTCCAAGACATCTTATCATCGCTACTGATGAAGTCTTACCGACTCTTACATGCAGCTGGTATCACAGCTGCGGCATCATCACAACAGGACCTCAATTCTAAGAATAGCCTCTGAGAAAAGAAGAACCATAGATTCTCCAGTAACCCCATCGTGAAGCTGAAACCATATTGGTCACTAGACGTCCGGATATACCCGTTTCAAGACACGTCTATTTCACAGCCTCCGCAAACTATTGATGATAGGCAAAGAAACTGACGCAAAAGGCTTGGCGGGGCCAAATAAGGTTGCAGTGGTGAGAATGGGGTTACTTTGCACAGCCGTAGGTATGGGGTTAGAAGTGTAAAGAGTTTGGCTCTATTGGCTCTAGGCCATGGCCCCCAATAGGAGATCAGTAAGCACGTCTCGCGATATGGACTGGAATTTAAAACAAAGGGGTGATGCAGGTATGGTGGATTTCCCTAAATTAAGGAGCCGTAATAAATATGCAATAGGGGATTATTCTCCACGAAATGTTAATATATATGCTACACATTTGTGTGTCGGCACATGTCGGTTTCCAGCGGGAGAAGTTTCTACCGTATCATTAACGTCGCCATTATCCCGACGAGTGAAAGCAGCCGAAATTTTGCTTTTGGGGGGTATATATCTCCCTTTTCTCTGTTCGATCTTGTCTTTCACCGGATTCAACTAATACTATCTCTGGCGAAATCATTTAAAGGACCTCTACCTACGAATATAATTGCATATATATATAATATTAATCATGGCAGCTGCTATCAAAAACCATCCACATGGGGTTTTATTACGTCTGGGACGAAGTATATCCTCATTTATGCTTTCCAATCCTTCTAAGGCCAAATCAAGTCTGGTGTAGATTGTTCCATTCCTATCTTGACCTTAATATAAAGGTAATGACTAAAAGCCGTCAGTCTCCCGCAATGGATCGCTCTTCCTCAATAACGCTTTTGAAAGTTGCCGCAATTATAGCCCTCTAAATTGGTTAACTCTTCCGCAGGTCGGAACCGCGGAGTAGTTTTCTTAAAGCGGATAGGTCAATTTTATACGGATACGGATTCCGATTTCTCGGTATGCTTACGGTGCTGATGCATGTATTCTTCTTACCGGCAATATGCGTTCTTTAGACTGTGTTGGTAGATTTGTTTATAGTGGCCAAGGGGTAAGCAACCACAGGCCCTGTTTATAGTAACAAGGGGTTATATGGCTGAGGATAATGCTAGGTGGTTTGCTGAGGCTGTTAGTCATTATAAACATGCTAATATTTGTTAAATTCATAATGTGAACTCCGTGGACTTGTGTATAACAGAATTCCATTTGTACATTTCTCTGGTTGACTAACCCACCTAAGTAGTGGTGAACTGCAAGAGAAGACTCAAGTATCTTTAATATATAGCAGCACAGTCTTACTTACTTCAGCGGTTATATAGGGTTGTCCTCCTGAAGATCCAGCCCCGGATGGCTCTATCTATACTTACCGTCTACTTATATACAGCTAGAACAGTACGAACTTTGCAAAGCATTCTCTATACCTTTACTTTATTTTCTGTACAATCCTATGTTAACAGATCCACTCGTTTCTAAATCTATGTACATAATACACACTTAATATTGGCTAAACTTGGAGTTCAGCTTATATAGACTTATATTTCTTTTGTCCTTTGTTGAAAGCAATTGAGCTGAAAATACCACGTTCAATCAATGCTTCTTAAGTCCATTTTCAGTTCAATTTCAAAGCCATATTTAATAGCCTTAGATTAGGAAACGTGCAACCAGAGACGGACAAAAAGACTAAAATCATAGACCTCATGCTTGCAAGAGTATTTCCAAAAACAAAATCGTTGTCAATGCTACGACTGCCGGCTTTCAGAACCTACACACCTCCAGGCGCGTCCATCGCCCCTTCCACAAACAGCAGCTTCTTCTCTCGGGGACTTGGCATCCCAGTTCGAAACGGGCTTATACCACCAATGGCTTTAGGGACCATCGCACATGCTGTTATTATACCAACATGAAGTCTTTAACCTCATCTGCGGATATCATCCACAACATCCTCATCCCCTCCTCACACCACCTTCACCACCACCATCTTCACCACCCCAACAATGCTTCTCTACATACGACTCCGCGTAACCATATCCTCAATCCTCGTCCGTAAGTCTTCACCCACGCCTTCTAAAGCCAACCATCTCACCGTACCCCAGTCATACCCTTCTCCTGCACCGCCCCCGCCGACGACGATC
>QGMF01000151.1:0-57410 GCA_007821475.1 Lachnellula arida
TAATAGCGATAACACTAGAGGCAGGGGCGATAGGAAAGGCAATTGCAACTTCTATAGTAAGCTAGGTTATTAGATAAAGGATTATAAGAAGTTTAAGAGAGCGAAAGTAAAGTAATTAAGGGATAATACTAAAGGGGGTGCTAGCGCTAGAAAGGCTAATTATATTAAGGTTACTAGTATCACTAATGCAGATAATAATAAAGAGTATCTTACTGCTTCTAATATGATCGCGATCTCTAATTAGTTTAATACTATTATAAAGCACTTAAAACTAGGTTAGAATAACCTTAATTGTGACAGACCGGAACGACATTGATAGTAGAACTGATCCATTCTTAGAATACTAAGGTGAAGAGCTGAGGACAGCTCTAAACGATGCTAATATACAGGACTGGGAAGGTCACGTGGCAGGTCTGAAACCAGAACTGTCACATTAATCGCAACTTTAAGGGGCGTAAAATACTTAAGCGCTAATGTAATTTAATCTAGACAAGTTACTTTTAAAAGGCGCTAGCGATTCTAGGCTGCTTTTTAGTACTAAATTAGGCCTTCGCATTCTTCTAGTACTTCTATTAGCTATTTTATAGAATATAACGAAAATTGAATATGATAGCGCTTATTACTACTTCTGCTCTACTTTTAAGAGGTGAAGAGGTTAATACAATTATAGACTTAGGTGTATCGTATTACTTTAGTAGTATTCGCGATAACTTTATTAGAATAGAGCGCTAGCGAAAACCTAAATATATTAAAGTGGCAAATAGTTATTAAATCAAATGCGAAGGTTATAGAACTATTAAGATTAAAGCTAATAGAAAAGACCTTAAGCTATTAAATATTTAGTGTGTCTTACAATTTAGGAAGCTTCGATTAATCTTAGTTTATAAGCTTAATAAATTAGGGGTGAAACTAGAATTTGCTAATTTTTAATATAAAGCAACGATTAGCAATGATAAGCTATTCTTAGTAGAAGGCACTACTAATAGTGTCTATAAGGTTAGACCTAATATAGTTATAATGCCTATAGTAATACTAGCGAGAGATTTAGAATAGGATATACTCTATTAATATCTAGGTTATATTAACTATAATAATGTTAACGCTATTTTAAAAGCAGGAAAGTGGGGAATTACTATTCTAGAATATTAAAAGATTACGCTAGTAGGGAAGAAAGCTTATAATATATGCTCTGCAGGGAAAATGAAGGAATTCTTTAATAAGAAGACTAATACTTATGAGATAATAAAACTAAGGCAAGTCTATTGCGATATCTTAGGCATTTAAGCTTTATTAATAAGAGGTTATTGCTACTAGCTTCTAGTAGTTAATAATACGATAAGATTTTGCTAGGTTAAGCTTCTTAAGACTAAGGAAATAGTGGAGGTTCTATCTATATTTAAAGAGATTAAATCTGAAGCTAAGAATAAGAGTAAAGAGAAGATTATCTTTATTTAAGCTAATAATAGAAAGAGCGAGTTTAGGTCTAAATTTCAGGAATACTATAGATCTAAGAGTATCTAATTTTAGCCTAGTCTGCTATATAAGTATTCTATAAATAGTATTATCAAGCGCTAGATAGGGATAGTATTAGTGATTGCTTAATTAATAATATATAAAGCAATAGTGCCTTATTAAATATAGGATTATGCGATTAAGTATACGATATATCTTAAAAATAGAGTGCCTACGCGATTAATCAAAACTATAGGATATTTAAGAGGTAGTATCTCTATTACTATATATAAAGGCATTAAAGCAGATCTAACTAAATTGAGAGTATTTAGCTGCAAAGCTAATCTATTATATCTAAGTGAGCTATATTAGTAGAAGTAGTAACCTTGATTAAGAGAGGGAAGCTTCATTTTTATTAGTCTAAATAGAAGTATAGTCTAGAGGTTCCTAGACACTTAGATGCTTTAGGAAACTATCTCTATAGACGCTAACTTTAATAAATATAGCTTCTTTAAGGTTGATATTAAGAGATTTAGACTTCTAGGCATAGTGGAAGCTATTCCCGCTATAAGGGAATAATATTAACCTAAACCTATTATAGCTAGTCCTAAAGGTATTAAGAGAAAGCATAAAGAATATGCTATAGTTTATCCTTTATAGGGGACTAAGAATGCTTAGACGCGAGGTCCTAAACTAAATGAAAGCTCTAAAGCTATTTAAGAACCTGTATCTCGCATAACTAATACTTAAGAGGCGCCTGATTAGCGTATTCTATAGGGTGCTATTAAGAGTAGGTCTCTAGCTAAGGTTAATATTAAGAATCCTTCTATAAAGAGCGAAGAAGCTCTAGAAAATATAGGTAAAGGCCTTATAAAAGGGGAGAGAAGATTCTATTATAGAAGAATAATTGAATAGAAGATATTTGCTATATTTGGTCAAGCTATTGCCTCTATAATAGTCAACTCTTAGGCAGTCTATATTAGCAGCGAGTCTAGCTCTATTTAGGTTCTAACTTCTCTATTCAAGTTAATAATAGTGGACTAGGCAATAAAAGAAGATAAATCTAGCTAGATAAAGGTAGTTAAAAGTAAGCTTTAATTACTAGAGAAGTTTAAGACTTTTATAATCTTAAAAGGGTCGCCGCTAAAGGGAAAGAAGCTAATATTAAGTTAAATAGTTCTAAGGAAGAAGCTTAAGAATAGATAAGTTAATCGCTTAAAAGCTAGAATTATTATTTAGGGCTTTAAATAGTAATATAGGACTGATTACTTTAAAACCTTCGCGTTAGTAATATAATATAATACTCTAAGGATCTTACTGGCGAAAGTAGCAGCTAAAAACCTTAAAATCAAAGCTCTTAATATTAATACTACGTTCCTAAACCCTATATTAAAAGAGGAGATTTATATAGAAATACTAGAGTTTTACTACTTAATTCACCTAGAAGTTAACTCTTAGAAGCACTTCTTAAAGCTTAATAAATTGCTCTATAGTCTAAAATAAGCTCTATTTAAGTAGTTTAATAAGGTTAAATAGTACTTTAAGGATATTAGTTTAGAAGAGGGAGAGAGTGATCTAAACCTCTTTATTAGGCGAGGCGTCTTCGTGCTACTCTATATTAATAATATGCTTATTATTAGTCTAAAGTCTAAAGTTAAGGCAGTTAAGAAAGATATTAAAGAGAAGTAGTAATCTAAGATATTAGGCCCTATTAATATATTTATAAGACTATAGATTAAGCGTAATCGATAGAAGCAGTCTCTTTAAATACACTAGGAATCCTATACTATAAAGTTGCTCTAGTGTCTAAAAATAGATACTATAAATCCTAGACCTCTCCCTCTCTCTATAGCGATAATACTACATCTAGCAGAGAGTAATAATCCCTAGGAATTGCTTTAGGACAAAGAAGCTAGTCTTTATAGATAGATTATTAGCTTAGTTATATACCTCTTAAATTATACTTAACCTGATATTATATATACTATAGGATAGCTCGCTTATTTTATATTAAAACCTAACACTTATCACCTTAAAATATTAAAGTATTTACTGCGATATCTATAAGGCTCTAAATTACTAGGAATAATATATAATAGGTTAAAGCTTAGCAATTAGTAGTTAGTCTAGTCTGATACAACTTAG
Source organism: Lachnellula arida (assembly GCA_007821475.1). Classification (NCBI taxonomy): domain Eukaryota; kingdom Fungi; phylum Ascomycota; class Leotiomycetes; order Helotiales; family Lachnaceae; genus Lachnellula; species Lachnellula arida. The sequence goes on from QGMF01000151.1 coordinate 3,598, forward strand.
GGGATAGAGAATAATAAGAGGTCATTTTAGGGTTATATAGTTATCTAGTTTAGAGGTGCTATTACTTAGGTAGCAAATAGATAGAAAAGCATAGCTTAAAGCTCTCTTAAGGCTAAGATAATAGCTGCAAATAAGGGAGCAAAAGAGATAGCATAGATAGAGAAAGTAGCTCTTAATATTAGTTACTAACCTAAATCTCCTTTATTAATTTATATTAATAATAAACTAGCGATCAAGCTTATAAAAGCAACTAAATTCTATAGTAAAGCGAAATATATTCTTATTAGATACTTCTATATTTAGAATAATATAGTGTAATAGGGAAGGCTTAAGATATAGTATATTAAAGGAACTAAGCAAATCGCTAATATCTTAATAAAGCAACTAGCAAAGGATTAATACTTAAAGCTAATTAGTTAGATAGGCTTAAGAAGCTACGTTTAAGTAGGTCTTCTACTATTATTTAGAAGGTTAAAAAGGAGCTATTTCTAAGTATTTTAGGAAGCTCTATATATTTTAGAATAGCGCTAAGGAGATTTTAGGAATAGAGATATAAATAGAGGGTACTCTTATACTACAACGCTAGTATAGCGGGACACTAAACTTCTATAGGGAGACTAGGTAGTTATAGGCCTAGGGAGGCGCTATTACGGGAGTTAATAAGGCCTGAAGGTCTAGTTTTAAAGGTATTTGCAGCTAGGGAGTGTATTGGATTTAGCTGCTTATATAAGCATTCTTTAACTATAAAACTCTACACTAGGCCTGAGCGTAGCTCTACACATAATCATATAATTATCTGTCTGCCACTATATATGCTAACGCTGCTGTTATTATCTCACCTTTGTGACCCTTATATTCCAACACATTTCTGCTATTTCTGGTTGTGGAGATGGTGTTGATGCCACTAGTGGGTGTCAGAACTACGTGCGCACCCCTAATTTTTAGCGAAAATACACCAAATTCAGCTACTTTGCAATAATATAAATTGCTAAGTCTCTTATTAATAAACTTGAAATTAATACCTATAGTTTTAAATGATATATATACTATTTATAATTAATTAGAAAAGCTATATTAATTTTATTTGTTGCTGCATACAAAATAAGTGATTTTCTTAGTAAAATTTACTAGTAAAATATTAATATCTAAATAAGTCTCTTAAAATTAGGATTTAATTGAAAAGTTTGGTATATAACTTAATCTATTAAGCTAAAACAGCTAGCATATCAAACTTTATATATACTTATAGTATAAGTTTATTATGTTATTAAGTTGTGAAGTGGTTAGTTTTTGGTGTGTTTCGGTGTGTTTTCGCTAAAAGATTAGGGGCGCGCACGTAGTTCTGACACCCACTGGTGATGCTAGATCGGAATTTGACCGACTACCTAGTCGGTTGGGGGTTTTCGCTGTTTTATGGCGAATTATAATGATTTATCTAAATATGTAATGAAGTGTGTTTGCTCGAATAGAATTTCAAAAAGCAGTTTTATTCTCAGCACAAGACAAATGACAGAGTCGGGATCGAACGTAAGAGATGCGAAATGTGAAAGCCTGGGTGACAACAGTGCAGTGCAGGCATTCGGACATTTTAGTGTCCTCGCTTCAGGGTCCACTCACCCTAACGACACTTCATTTCTTCCATCAAAAACACCGTCACCCGCATCACCAACTTCTCAAAATCACAAGGCTAGATCAATTATCAACCCCGTACGAGCCTCAGTACAGATGTCGTGTTAAAATACCGTGTCTCGAGTGCTTCTTTTCAGCAAGTCACAGCACCTTCGCGCATGGACAAGGTACCCAGTGCCATTCGTCCTTCATGCTTGGGTCACCAGGAGAGCTGTTTGCGGACTCAAAATGCCTTCGAGCGGGGACATAATACTATTTGGGAGCACAATGCTGAAGTGAGCACGTGTTCAAGCGGCATAATTTGTCTACTTCAAGCACACCACGCTACGGAAAGTCACAGGTTCTTAGAAGAGTTCGTTAGATGAAGTGGTTGGAGAAAGTAACCAGGCTGCAAGATCGAAGAGCTGTGCAGCGTTTTTGAGGCACCGAAGGGAGAGCTCATTGAGAGAAGAAATCTCTTGGGGTTCTGTCACGAAAATGGGTACAAGGTAGACAACACAGAATGTTATTTCATTTGCCTAGAGCTTCAAGTACGTCAAGCACCCAGTAAAGCAATAGCCCAGTTCGATACATGGATGTCAGCTCCCGTCAGTCGTCTGCCACTCCTCCGCTTCGCCATCTCATCCCTTCACAAGTCGAGTAGCATCAGGATCTGTAACGAGGTCAGTGGGAAACTCTTAGCATAGCATTTGGCTTACCTGATGTGTGTACAGATCTACTCAAGATCGGCCTCCTCAACCTCGACGTCGCGGGAAACCTTGGTCTTACCCTCAGCGGGCTCACGCTTGTCGACCTTGATCTTGGTACGTTTATCGACCTTGATCTTGGTTGGCTCACGTGCTTCGAGCTCTGCCTCTTCCTCTTCAACATCTCGATCAACCTTGATCTTGGTGGGCTCACGCTTGTCAACCTTGATCTTTGTTGGCTCACGAGCTGCGAGCGCGGCTCCTCCATCGACTGTTGGAGTTCGGTTAGTGCTGATCTTTGAACTCGGAGATTGCCAACTCACGACCAGCAATTGGTGCGGCGGCCACATAGCCGACAAACGACACGATAGCCAGAACTTGTGAGAGCTTCATATTGATTTGTGGACTGCGAGTAGACTTGTGATTGGAAAGATGGAGTGATGAACCAGATTGGACTCTACCTGTTATTCCAACGATATATGTATCCAAAACTGTGGAGGCATCACAAGCGGTCCGCCTGCCTCGATGTCGTGCTTAAAGCCGAGGCGAGATGGGACCGATTCCTAGATGCCCCCTCAAACTGGAACACTGCACTTGCTTTTCCCGATAGCTCTGGACATGTATCTTAGCTCCTTCACAGTATTCGGAATGCCCATCATGACCGCCGCCGATTGTCATGCACATGTCCGGTCTTCGAACTGGAGACCAGGATGAACAGCTGCACGAAGTGTACCACTTTCGGACGGCTGATGTGGCAAGCGATCGCTCTCGGACTCCGGGATCAAAATTCCGTTTCCTTCCAAAACCGGACTTCGAAAGTTGCCATTGTTTAAGGACTTTACGTTATTTGGCTTGTTTTGACAAGCGTGGCGAGTTTCTGGTCCACCTGCTATCTCACGCACTGTGTCTTTGAGAAGCTGAGTGGGCTTGTCAAGTTTCAAGGAATATCTCAAATCCTCTCATAGTATTGAAATTACAGTAAATTCCAAATCTATTCCTAAATATGCGTTGGAATTTGACCTGGAGTCTACAGAGGCACTTTCGCGTAGACCTTTCTTTTCTCGCAAGACATGTTCTGACAAGATAGTCACAAAATGATTTGACATGATTGACTTTCAAATCTAATCAAGGGATCCCTTGTCATTCGAGGAATTTATAAATCTGGAATATATAGGATAGTGGCCTGAGAGTGGGATCAGAAACACTGGATTACCACAATTTCCCGGCAGTCCAGGCAGCACAACACGCAGCCAAAATCCCCACCCTCAGAACCCATCTCGTTGCGTCAGTTTCTCCAACACCAAGTTGTCCGCAAATCCAGAAAATCAAAGCTGTTACCACAGCTGAGAACATCTGCGGGGTTGCAATAGCCACGTTGTGGATTGCCATCGTTACCCCGGCTCTTGGTCTAAGATCCACAATCTTAGACGCGCCTGATTGATCGCTTGGGCATTCTTCGATGTCAGAGGATATAGAGTCAGAACTCGAAGCGATCTCAGCGCTGATGAGAGCGAACGGGGCCCACTGAGTCAATGTCCAGGAGATTCCAAGAAGCGAGATGAACGAGACGCTCGTCATGAAGCTGTTCCCAATTGTTGCCCCGAAAAGCGCCAGAGCGGTAATAATGTGTGAGATCATCCATGCTCGAGGCAGTGTGAGGCCTCTCGGAATTTTCCTTTTTCCAACACCAGGAGATCTAGAGATCGCATCGGCAACTCCCGCTGTCTTCTCCCACTCCAACTCCAAAGGAGATGAAGTATTAGTGATAAGATATGGCAAGCAGAGATTCACACCAAGTGCTACAATTGAGAACACCAGCATTGCCAGAACTGCATGTCGAATTGATTGCTCTTTTAAGGCATTATAAAACCTAGTCGATGTTGGTCCCATTTTTTCAAGGAGAATTTGTGCTTCATCTAAATCGATTAGCAGTGCGTGGTGATGATTTTCGTTCATGGGATAACTAACAAAGTCTGCTCAGGTACCTTTATGGAAAACATAAAGTCAGCTTGATTTTTTGCAACAGTGATAGCGCACTCACAATACATTATTAAAGAGAAACGGAAACCATGCAAGCCATGCGAAAAATTGTACCATGCAGATCGTTTTGATTGTCGAGGGTAGTGTTCGAATGGCTTTCCAGATCTCTCTCCAAATTTGAAGTACACCTGATCTTTCATACTCAGCAGCATCACTATCCACAGGCTTCTCCTCCACCATTGTGGATGTTATCACGATAGTAACTCCCAATGAAACGGAAGCTATGAGGGAAAGACCCTTGAATTGAGGATCATGGAACCATTCTGCGACCTTGGGCATTTCGATAAAACCGCAACCATAACCAATCGCACTTCCAACAATGACAGCGAAGCTTGCGAATGAATTCGCCTGGGCTGCCTGACTATCAAGACACGCATCAACTATCAGCGCTCTGATACTCGACTGAACTGGCTGGATAGCGATGTTCAATGCCCATACCAGTGCGATCGCAAGAACCTGGATGACGAACTTGCTGCCAAGGCCGTGAGCTGATGCTCCTAAAACGTGGCTAATCAATCGAATGATCTCGCTGGTCCAAGCGAGGAGATTGATGCAGATTATTGTTGCAAGAGTTCCATAGATCATAAACGGTCGTCTTCGACCCGACCGATGGGTGCAGAAATCGCTTTTGTATCCGATGTATGGCTGCAGAAGCGTGCCACAAATTGGTCCGGCCAGCCATGTTAGCGATATGACTGATGGCTGCAGACCAAGAGATATCAAAAAGCTCTAAAGGAATTCAGGATGAAGCTGTGACTGAACAGACTGATGGTCAACTTACTGATCCTTCTGCCATAACAGTCGCCCAAACAACTTGCAATCTAGGTGAGTACTTAGCACATGCTCAGATTAATGAAGTTCAATCTTACCCTCCCATGCTAATCGTGAGGCAGAGCAAGTACAATTTGCTGCGGCTTGGAGCTTCCCCTTCATCTTCTTGCCATCTCAGCACGCCGTCTGTGGATGACCTGACTGGGTCGTAGCGGTAAGACATTCTCTCTGGTTGTTCTCGCAAACAGTTCAGCTTCTAGACCAAGAAAAGAAGGAATCGTTCCAAACACCTCAGTAACAAGAACTGTGGGAACCACTAGGAGAGGGTGGTTTGTCGTCTGATCACGTGAACTCAAACAGTGGACGCACCGATGTGAAATCCTGCGGATTCATGTGGATTCGCGGTAATGGGCTCGAAAATGGTACTCTATGGCCCCTGTCAAGATTCGCAGCTCCATTGCCGCACATTTGATGGTGTGAGAATCGGGCTGACCAAGGTCCGAAAATGGTCGGTACACCGTCCCTGTGAAGAAAAACGACAATATCAGGATTGAGAAGCGAACCTATCATGAGAAAGCTACTGTAACTCTGGATTCAACTGCGGTCAATCTCCTTATGAACCATATCTGACAATCTGAGATGGTCTTTGTATTTTTGATCAATTTTTGCAACTTCGTTTGACTGAAATCTCACCACGTGCGAAATGCGTACATGACTTCCTCCCAAAGCTCATACAGATCACTGACAGTGTATAGAATCGCTTCATGATAACGAAATGGGCGAAAAGCTCTACGACCAAGTTCCCCTCGTCGATGAAGATGACGAAGATGGACCGATAATGGAGAATCCGATGCACCATCGTTCCCAGAAGAAAAGTCTTCGCGTGATATGGCGAGAGTGTATCCAAGCACCCAAAACTCTCATCATCGCAGCAGTCTCGCCATACTATGTATCTTCATTCTCACCATTGCGAGTTTCACAGTCCATACGCCAGGCTCATATATCATTTTTCGGACGCTCTCGCAACAACATTCTCTCCAGCCAGATTTCATCGATGCTGGAGAAGGACCTCTCGAGCTCGCAGGCACGACGAGATGCGGCAGCTTTCCAAGCCAGGCTGTGCAATATGGATGTGTGTTCGACTTGATGAACTATGGCTTCACGGCACCAGAGTGCTTCTATGAGGATCTTTACGAAGAAGCGCTCGCTACGGGACCATGGCCTTGGTATATCGGGGAAAACTTAACTTTGCCACTGCCACCGGATGTCAATATCCTCATGCGATCCGTGGAGGTCTGGACACAGATCAAGTATCACTACGAGCACTGCAGGTATACGCAGAAGATTGTGGCACGGGCTGTGGAAAATGACGATATATTGATTCCTCAGGAGATTGCGAGGGACTATCACAGAGACCATTGTACGGACCTGGTTGGGCGTTATGAGCGGGGTGACTGGGGAACGGGAGAGGTGATGAATACTTGGATCAGGATGCTGTACAATCCCTGCGTGCGATTGAGCGAGATCAACAAGGAGAGTGTAGGTTTTGCTTGAATTACGCAATTAGGAACTTGAGCATGGACTTGTTTTCCTGTCTGGTGGGTTTGGCATGTCGAGATCACGCAGCAACGGCATAATATCTAACTTCTCTGCATGAAACCTTTACTATGCTCGTACTTGAGTGGCAGTGCACTGTAGTGGGATCAATATGAATGGTTTCTAATCACGGACTCTGAATATGATGAAACAACTCCTAAACTTTCATCTATAATGATGATGACTCTACTTGTGTGGCTCTCGGAGCAGCCAATGATGAACATAAGGCTCAGTAATTCCATACTTCGAATAATCCTGAGCAAGCGTGCGCACGAAGATAAAGCCCTGTCTTTCATACAGCCCTCTCCCAGCGGGACTAGCCATTACAATCGTCTTGAGACCTGTTGCATCTACTTGCTTAAGCGCCTCCTTCAGCATCATCGAGGCCACACCATGGCCCTTGTGGGCTGGATGAGTAGACATGTAGTCCACGGCTACTCGATGTCAGGAATGTTGATTTCCAACGAACATTTCAACTTTACCAAAGCAAGATCCACTCTCCTTCAAAATCCCCTCCTCCACTTGCTCAAGAGGTTTCCCAAACTCGGCTAGCATTGCATAGTTCATACCCCTGATCCGGCCATTGTCCGTCACGCTCTTAAACTTCTGCTCGTAGCGCAACTTCTCCTCAGGGCTCGGCTCGACTGTTTGCGCATCAATCCACATGCCAGCATGGCTGTCGGGCACAATGTATCGCGAGTATCCGACGATTTCTCCAGAAATTGTGTCCACGACTTTGAGGTGTCTTTTTACGCTTCGACCGCTGATGAGAAGCCAGGGCAATCGCTCGGCACAATCCTTGATGATGGCCTCAAGATCCATGTCTGTCGCCCACAGCCTCTGCCAGTGTATATCTTGCCAGAAGGCGCTGAACATGGCTCGCGCCAGACCAGGTGCGTCACTCGTGGTCACAGACTGCACGACGTATGACATGTCGAATTTGAAGGTATTTGGTTAATCTCAGGTAATTTCTTGTCGGTGTCTTGCCAAAGTACTATACTCATTTCCTTGAAGTTGCCAGTTGTCGTTGTGCCAACTTGGTTTCACATACTGTACCTACTGTAAGTCTCGAGATTACAGGGGAGATCTCGGCTAGGAAAAGGGGAAGGGCCGTGCGCGAGCTTTCGGACCGCTGTCCGAGAGCTTTGAGAAATCGGACACCACTCCCAGACACTTTTCAGGACCTCGTCTAATTTCTTCCCCCAAGTAAATATTATCACACGAGACTTATCTGAACTTTTCACATTTTCATTATCTGCTTTGGTTCAACGACGAAGAGGATGTCTCCCACAGCTCTTGGAACGACGGTTGGAAAGATCAGAAAAAGTGAGTGCCCCTCTTTCCCTCTCGGGATACTCGAAACTAATAGATTCTAATAGCACTGTACTCTGACTTTCACAAATATTTTGCAACCCCAAGTGCAGAAGATGAATTCTTTCTTGCTACTGGGGGCATGGACCTTTCCGAGGATGGTTCCAACTTCGAGGAAACCAAGTACATACCACCCACATCGAGACGGCGATGTAATTGCACAACCGTCATTGCCATTGTTTCAAGCGTCCTAGCTGCAATCTTACTCTTTACCGTCGCGGCACTCCTAGACCACAGCCACCCTGCCATCAACTATATTCCAGCAACCACTGATAACGTCCAAGTCGGAGGATGGCCTTTGGTAGAAGCAGGAGACAATGTCATCGTGGACTGTGGGAGTACTCCTTCCGAAGCTAAGGATAAAGGCTGTGTATGGGATCTCATGTCATTCTCCTGGACCCATCCAGCATGCTACAACAAAAACGAGTCGGATACCTATCTCGCTGAATACGGCCCATGGAAGTGGTATGAAAACGTAGACAACAAGCCTGGAGCAGAGGTTTTGGACGAGGAAGACTTGCCGTACATGTCGATGGTCTGGACGCAGGAACATTACCACATTGCACATTGCACTTACATTCTCAAACTGTTACACATTGCTGTAAGTCTCTCTGCACTGGTACCCATCTCTAAACTCTGATCGAAGCTGATACATGTTGCTCTAGGCGATGAGTGGGCATCTTGTGACGAACGAAGGAATTGGCTTGTTTCACACGGATCACTGCGCGAAAGTTTTCTTAGACCCCGAACGAGTTGTCTTTGAAAAAGTCACGACCAGAGTGCAGTTGCTGTATGGAAAGTGTGTCACAATACGAGATGTCAATTAGATGGAGAAGATAAATGTACCGCAATCCAGCTACCGAGGGATGTTAATTAAAGCCACATATACATGACTTGCTTGTGGTCACCGAGATTTGCTCGTCTTTGTAGTTTAATACTTGCCAAGAGGCTGTGAAAATATTGGACTTTGAGTATTTGGGATATGCAATTATGACCGTACTTCGCATCCTACAAGACAGGGGCAACTTGTAACTCTTCTGTGGTTAATAGAACTCCATGCCATGTCCAGTGATTACTGTACTTCTGAGAAGGGGCGACACTCTCCGTCCTCCTCCAAGTCGTCTGCTGCCAAGAAAGCTTACGAGACAGAGTTGGTTGCCGAGAGTGGAACGCATACCTAGTACTGTATCCATGCGGACCAAGCGGAACAATTTCCTTGTATCATGGCTCCGGTTCTTGCACGCTGACAAGCATTTTGACCCGAGACTGCACAGTAATCCTACCATACCTCCTTACCTTACTTTGTCCGAAAGTTCTCGGCAATGCAGACATACATCTGGTACCACTCTACTCAGCTCGAGTCGAGACTTGAGAATAGCCGTGGCATCAGTATCTCAGCCTTTGCCCAAGATAGTCAATTGAATTGATGAATATGGCATACCCAGGTTCGTTTTGTCTCCCTACCAAAGAGCACACAGTTCCCAATCCTTGAGACTCCAGCAGTGAAGTGCTCATTTTGGTCCTCAAGACTAAAACTTTGGGTCCAGGAAAGCCAAAGTACACACTCCTCAGCAGCATGTACGAAAAGGACGACAAAGAAGAAGATATTCCATTCCTATCACCAGGCACAACCCGACAGCTGCAACGAAGATTCAGAGCTCCTCGAGCCGAAGTGATACTCCAAACCGGCACCTTCCTTCTCACCGCCATCATCCTGGCTCTCTACATCACCAAAATCTCATCATCCTCGCTATTCCACGACCACCCTGTCGGCGGCGATGGCATCCTGCCTGTAGGAATGTCGCGAGTCAATCCAACAACCGCCCATCAGCTACAACCGTGTGGACTTGACGCCACCACCGCCAAGAAGAACGGCTGCATCTTCGACCTGCTGACCATGTCTTGGCTAGCTCCTGGATGCTATGATGAGGAGCTGTCGGAAGAATTCCTCGAGGTAGCTTCTGAGCCATTTTTCTACGACATGGAAGGCACAAAACCCATCAAAGATTACATTGAGCTATCAGAGGTGACACAGATGGTTTATACGACGAGGAAATATCACATCTTCCACTGCAGCTATGGGTGGAGGATGATGCATCGTGCTTTGGTGAGAGGAGGGGTTCTGGAGAGCGGCTTGAGTGGATATCATCATACGGAGCATTGCACGGATCAATTAATGAATCAAACGATCCCGTACGACAAAATCATCACCAAAATTAACATCGACTTCCCGGATTGTTGAAGCAGGGCTGGTCGTACCAGATAGGAATAGAATTCGAAACAAACAAATCAGCATGCATATACTGAAAGCAAATTGATAGATAAATGTGCACACACTAGTTTACACAGCACAGTCTAATGTCATCCAAACGAAACGAATGTGCGCGCACCATGGTGAAAACCCATCTCAGCATGAACCATTGAGGGGAGACCTCGAGGACTCGATGCACGCACAGTACCCTCAAACTTGATCTGTCGTAATACGCCCCGAGAGCTACACTAGAGAACGTGCTAGCAGGCCAGTCAATTCCGTCAGAACTCTTTCCGGCATCTCATTCAATAATGCGTGCGGAAAAAGCCAAAGGCTACTTACTATAGCAGTTATCCGGAAGCATACTCCGTATGCAGTCTAAAATCTGCAATGGAGCCATCACTCGCATGTTAACGGCTACTAGCATATAGCATTGGCGTTGCAATAAGCGTCTATATTTGACAGATGAAATGGCTGGTGCTTTGCACCGAAGGACCAAGTGCGTTGCAGAACGCGGGGCAAGCGTGGCAAGCGGGGCGGGGCAAGAATGGGCGGTGAGCTTATGAGGGGTTTTCGACTTGAAAAAATGACGAGTCCTATGGCACCCAGAAGCCGCAACTCGTAACTTCAGAGAAGTCTTCAAGCTACAGGTCCTAGCAGACCGTGCAGCCTGCCTGACAGAGAGATATCTAGGAAAGGAAATGAATCCTACGGAATTTGAGGCTAGATGGGGTTGTCCACCGCATAAAATAAATGTAGTTGGAAGACTCCTAAGAAGAGAAGAAGCCTCGTTAACTAACGAGGGGAGAGAAGAAGGCTGGGAAATAGAGGATGAGGACGCGTAAGCGAATTTGAGTCAAAAACTAGTAAGGATGTAGGAATAGAGGCATTTTCGAGACCCCTATAGTCAAACTGATAGGCAACCTTTCCCCTTAGCATAAGATTGAGACCTCTATCAGAAGATCGTTACTACTAAAATAGAGGGGAGCGGCAACGTAGATTAGGTTCGATTCCTGACCCCTAGCTCCTACACTCACCGCACCTCCCCTCGGCAAGCTTAGTCATCACACACTAAGGTAGCTAAATAAAATCAACCTTACGCTGGAAAAAATGATAAGTCGATTTATGCTAGCTAATTCGGGAGGCATTACCCGAGGTACCTGACGAGACGGTCTATATATCGGCATATAGAGATAATAACTTTTTATAGTTATTCTGCTAATTTAGACAAATAACTAACTGATTATTTAGTATTATAAACTTAGAAATATAACTATAAAGTGTAGAAAAGGTTCTAGATATAAGCTATAGCAAAGAAGTAAAGCCTCTTTACTTTATTTATTTATTAGTACTAAGGTTATATATTATACGTGATATATATTCTAATAATAATAATAAGTAAAATTAGTAAAGTTTAGAAGTGAGAATAGTTATATAATATATTCTCTAAAAGTAACTTCATTTCGCTAGTTATTTAGGTAGAGCCGGAAGTCACTTTTCGCTTATTTCTAATATACTCGATTTATGCGTATAGGCTATCTCGCCTCGGGTACCTCTATTAGGAGTACTCGGCGAGTAGGCTTGTCTATGCTTAACTACTATGTAAATTTCTACGTAAATTTAATGCCTTCTCGATTTGGCTAGCATAATTTAACTTATCGTTTTTGTGGAAACCCCGCTATAAGGTCTCCACTAGCTAGCTCCTACTACACTTCCTACAATATAGCTATATTCGTTGCTATGTAGTTGCTAGGTACGTTTTATAATATAAAATAGAGATTTGAGTACTCACGGACCAGAAATCCATAAAAAATCCACCTTTTACACTTGCCTAGTGCTAGTCAGCCTAGAAATGGAGTAAGCGAAGTCGTTTATGCTTATCTCGACGACATGCGGGGGCTCGGGTGAGTAGTGGCGCTGCGGGTGTCACCACAGAATCCGGAACAAGCCTTATTATTCTTGAAGCTTTTTCCGGATTCTGTGCTATAGTAACACCCTGTAACGTCTCGCTGTCAGCATTGCACCATCGGTTAACGCACCCTCGCTTTCGACAGAACGAATGAATTAGAACGTACATGTGGGGTTGATTCGAGATATAATTCTAGCGCATAGTGTTTGAAAAGAAATAGAGGGGTACCCTGTATACACAAGTCGCACAGCAGCCCCGTTAAGGCCAATCGTCAACTACCCCGCCACTCATTAATCGGCCCTGATCAATAACTAAAGCTATAGCGATCCGGGGGCGGCCCGGAAAGATTCTCGGACACCCCGGATAATAGGGCACCAGGGGTATCGTGCTGTAATTACGGGGACACTACTGTACCCTCATGCGTCCTCTTAGGGCATTCTTAGTATAGATTGTGCTTCGTATTCCAGACAGCAGAATGAGCACATAAGTACTCACTGGGCTACGAATATGATATTGCTGATAAGTAGGGTTTTATCTTGAAAACGTTAGTAGAAGCTTTTATATTAACTGAGAGCTATCGTTATATAGTATTATTAAGACAAAAATAAGCATTAAAAAATAGAATACTAAACTCACGGCGTAACTTCCTAAATTATTAGCCTTCTTTTTCCTCGTATTCTAATCCCTTCTTTAGTTAAAAGTCAGAATCCTTAATACTTAGTTTACTACCTCTTTATATAAAAACTATATCCCGCCTCTTATAGATGCTCTTAAGATAAGCTTTGACTATAGTATTATCTATTGCATCCTAGGTCTTAATTAGAGCTTATTATAGAGCTGGCATAGCATCCTCCCTAGCTCCTAGGTCTGTAAGTTCTAGATGCAGCTCTAGGACCTTCGCTTTTAAGTGCTACTAGATATGCTTAATTAGGTTCAGATCAGAGGAGTAAGGAGGCCAATCTGCTAGCTCTATACCTATTTCCTTGAACTAATGACGTACCGCATAGGCTGCATAGATAGAGGATTTATTTTGCATGAAACCAGGCCTGCTCCGAATCCTGAGCAGCTTGTCGTCTAGTACATCTACATAGAACTTCGCAGTATACCCATGTTTCTTAGATTCCCAGTTCCTCTCTACGGAGGTACAGGCCATAAGTATTGTCACCCAGGGTCTCCTATCCTTAAGGTATTGATTGGTTACAGCCTTGCTAAGCATAAAAAACCACCACACACACCCCTGTAATTTTCCCTGGTGACAATACTTATGGCCTGTACCTTTGTAGAATGTAGGGGTCAGACCTGTGGACCATCCTATTTGTCCACTAAATAGAAGTCTAGGTTATCACCGATAAGTCCTTGCCATTTTTATATGTTGTGGCCATCTCGAAAGTTAATAGCCAGATAGACTTAAGGTCGCAATGGGAAATCGCCTTTCGTGGCTTTCTCGACCTCAAAGCCTTTCCTCATTCTACCCATCATGCCCGACGACTGTAAATCTGGAAACAGTGCTTGTGATCAGTGCTTCCGCACAAGACAAAGTTGCTCGAAACACCCAATACAGTGCCAAAGGTGTGCCGAACTAGGGAGTTCATGCACTTACAGCTTTGGGAAGTTTATGGGACGGCCAAAGAAAAGTCTCAAGAGCCACAGGCAGGCCCCCAATGACGACGATAATCCTCCTCGAAAGCAGCAAATACCACCCACTCAAATAGACACTTCAAACAGCACATTGAAAGGCCTGCTATGCACATACCTTTAGCGTATATTCCTCTTCTGACAGACGCATTTAGGAGCCAGCGAACTTCAGTATCCAACCCCGCGATCAGTACCACCAACCAAATCTGACGGTATAGATCTACATATCCAATTGCAGAAACTGAGCACTCACACGAACAGACACACAGTTCTCAAGTTGGTGGGAGTTCTGTGGCAACGAAAATAAGAGCAATGAACGAACAGGCCCAGATGAGCCCGAGTCTCAGTACGCCAGGGTTGACGAAAGCCGGATCAACCCCAAACATACCTTGAAGACCTCTGCATGCGATCAATGTTACCGTTTCAAGGTCAAATGCACGAGAGAGCCAGACTGCTGTCAGAGATGTAGCACGAACGGTAATGCATGTACCTATAGTGCTGCTATCGAAACGGAACGATCTCGAAAGCGGCAAGCTCCAGGATCTCCAAGAGAGTCATCTGCCAAGAAATTGGCTCTCACTTCTCCGTCCAAGCCTTTTCAGATGGAACAAGGAAAGTTGACTTCCCAGTACATCACTTCTCACTAACAAGTATCAGAATCTTTGAGAAGTTCAAACACGTCAAGATCGAACCATAGCGACAGGGAAACATTCTGTATATGATTTCCTCTCGTCCTCTGTATCAAACTAACCTCGATCAGGTCCACGTGATACAGTTGCGGGTGACACTGTGAGCGTTCAGACCTCAACGCTGAATCATAAATCAAAAGGTAGACTACAAACATCTGCTTTGGAAAGCGAGTATCAAGCATCGCTAGCTCTGCATGAGCAAGCCAATACCACGGGCGACAGTCTTCCAGTCTACGATTCATTTCATTACTATAGCGACAGACTTTTGCCAGACCTCTCTTCTCAAACTTCGGATTTTCTGTTTGAGAGTGACAGCGAGGCACTTGATGCCAATTTTGCATTCGATAACAACGAGACTGCAATCCAGCAACAGGGCAGTGAGCTGTCGTCCAAATCTGTACCCCTTGAACCTGCTTTCAAACATTCTGCACCCACTACCTGTGGGTGCCTTCAGTCTACAACTCTGACCCTATCGACTCTACACAACATCGTCCTGAGCAACTCCACGTCATCATATGACAGTATCCTCGCGGCAGCGCGCAGCGGCTTGTCTGAATGCAGGCGCCTAGCGTCTGCTGAATGCAATTTCTGCCAACCAAGCTCTACTTCATCATTAATTGTGATGTGCGTAGCAATCTTACAGCATGTATACAGATTATACGAGTTGCTTGATCATACATCGAGAGTTGCGGCAGACACGAGCGACAAGATGGAGAACAAGATCGCATTGAGCATCAAGTTTGGAGATATGGAATTTGCTGATATTGGACACGATCCAAGCATTATACGCGTCATTCTCAAAATGGAAAAGATGCGCGCCCAGGCTGTGTGCGTGGAGCTGGAGAAGATGGTTGCTGTGGATTCAAGTGGAGAGGGAGAGGTTCATGGCGCTGGCAAGGATGACAAAATGATCCGGGACGGCTTGATCACCCTTCTTGGTATATACCGGGAAAGATTCGCCGCAGAAGATAAGAGGTAGCTGCGTCTTTGCGGCACGAAATAATTCACGCTTATCCGACTCCTCAAGCCTTTCAAAGTAATAGAATCTATTGATGTGGTGACTTTCAACCCAAGTAGTTAGCGCCAAGCTGATATACTCCGAGTATGATATATCACCTTAACCTTATACGCCACGCCCACGCCTACTTTAATACATTAGCGAGAAATAAGCATCAGCTGCCAAGAAATAGGGCCTAGGTTAAAATCCTTCATGCGGCCACCGGGGATATATTACGAATTTTCATGGATTAGCGAGAAATAAGCATCAGTCTGCTAAGAAATAGGCCGTGACGTTTAAATAAGGGAAGAATAGCCTAAAGGGGAAGGGACGAGCGAGGGTTAGCGCCAAGCCGAGTACTGTACAGGGAAAGTAGTCAGGGGTAAAGAAGGCTAACCGACTATTAGGGTTTTCTCAGGGCAGAACTTAAGCTTTTAATTATTAACTATAATCCTTTTGATAGGCCGAGCACTAAATACTTTACTTAAATAACCGTTGGATTTATTTTAACCTATATTTAAATCCAGATTTAGTATCTCATGTAAAATAGTGGGTTAAAGCACTAAGCGATACCTAAATAGAGATTATATGAGGCGGAGTAAAAACTACTCTACGCGCCCTTATCTTGGATAGCGGGAGACGAAGAGATATTAAGAGTCTCTTTAGGATATCTCCGTACAGAAATAAGGCACAGCTCGATAAAGGATGAAACATGAATGGGGACACCCTAGGTCAAAATCCTTCATACGGCTCTATCACGAATTTTCATGGATTAGAACGAGACGACGAATAGTATATCGTCGGCTTAATGTGAGTGGAAGAATCATGCAGGCGTCGTAATTGACTACTACATTACCTTCCAGATTCGAGATTCGATATCGGTTTCCATCGAGAATCGGACTTGAGTCTCGGATCCAATCATAGCTTTCTGAGTCTGGATTCCTCAAAACTCAAGGTCGGTGTGGTTATACACTCGGCTTGGCTGCAATAGGCAATGCAATATACTCACGGACGACCGACTATCGGACTCGCGACATGGGTGTTCACGAGTCCAGACATTCACACAGAATCAGAGCATTGTTCATGTCTGACCTTTATACAGACCACTAGGCTTTAGTAGTATCTGCAGAGAATTACCGATGCCCTTCAACTCAAACCTCTCGTATCATCATACTCGAGATGGCGGTACCGGTACCAGAATCAGACATTGCGACAACTAGTCCTGAAAACTTAATTGAAGGCAAATTCCGCGACGAACCGAAATGGCCATCAGAAGTCCAGCCTACTTACGAGCCAGCGAGTGAAGATGGAATGAGTGATGAAACGCTAAGAGACATGGACTTTCATCCGAAAACCTCGCCAATGTCCAGATGTCGAAATGCCTTGATAACATTCGTCGTCTTCCTTCTGCCCAGTCCAATTGCAAGATTCTGCGGCTACGACGTCAAGGAAGCAAAGAAGCATGGAGCAACATCCTATTTGGATGGAATGCGAGGTTTGGCATCATTCTGTGTTTTCCTCGAACACGCGGCCATGAAGTATCATCCTCATATGTTTGAGGAATACAGCGGGCATCCTCATTTCTGGCAACTGCCAATTATTCGCCTCGCCTTCTCCGGATCGGTCATGGTCGCTATTTTCTTCGTCATTTCTGGCTTCTCATTATCGCTTCGACCAATGGAGTTGATCTATGAGAAGGACTGGGAGAGGCTGTTCATTGCAGTATCTTCTGCCATGTTCCGCAGGACTTTCCGCATTATCCTTCCTCCTGCGGTCGCTACCTTTATGATTATGCTCGGCGTCAGGATGCACCTATTCGATTCCAAGTATTTCGGTGCTGTAGATATGGATCTCGGTAGTCCCATCTATCGTGGATCTTTCCTGCTCCAGGTTATCGATTGGCTAGAATATGTCTTATGCAAGCTGATTTACCCCTATGAGTGGGCAGTCCCTCTTTACAACGTGACGGAATCAGAATACGCGGCGCCAATGTACACCATACCGAAAGAGTTGTGGTCTTCTTTTCTACTCTTCGTCACGGTCACCGGCATAAGCAGGCTGCGAGCAGCTGCTCGCCTTTGCTTTGCGGTAGGATTGATCTACTACTGCTTTTGGTGTATGCGCTACGACATTGGTTGCTTCCTTTGTGGTATGCTCATGGCTGAGCAGCATGTCAGGAGCACTCGCTCTAAGGGTGTTCCTAAGTCGGTGGGTGGGAGAATAGTGTCAACCTTAAGCTGGTCAGCTGTTTTGGTGGTTGGTTTCTGGCTTGCTTCGATACCTCATACTCATGGGTCATATGGATCTCATACATATGGATTTCAGACGATCTCGGCCATCATCCCGTGGGGCTCCAACGTCTTCGTAGCTGGATCAATCCTCATTGTCTGGGCAATCGCCAATCTACCTTTCCTTCAACGATTATTCACGTCTGCCATCCCACATTATCTTGGCCAAATCTCATTCGCATTGTATCTGGTGCATTGGCCGATTCTGGCTGTATGGGGATGGCGACTTCAGCCAGTCATATGGAAGCTTACAGGAGACGACACAGATTTCAATCACGCCGTTGGATTTGCAATATCGTTGGTCTGTATCACGCCTGTTGCGTTGTGTACAGCTGATATTTTTTGGAGAGCTGTTGATATTCGGTGCATCAAGTTCGCAAAGCGTTTAGAGACAGAGCTCATTGTTACAATGTAAATATATACTTTCACGCAATGTGTAAAATGTTGCTTGCAGTATACTGCGAAATTGCTGAGTATCTGCGCGGGGGGATCTTTTCTCTGGTTCGTATATTACAACGGTCTCACAAGTGGTTTCATAGCTGCCTTGATAATAGCATGGAGAAACCTCGCGCGCTTAAGATCGACTACTATATAACACTACATAATCGTATGGAAGCTGTTTCATTTGAGCTGGGCATGCTTCTCCTCATTAGCCGCTCTGAAATGGACGATCGATCTGTCGAGACTGTAACACGTGGGAAGCGTGGTGCATTCGTGAATGGAGCACTAGCATTAGTAACAGTCGAGGACCTTCTCATTACGGCCTACTATAAATCATATCTCATTTCCAAAGATAACAGTAGTATTGGGAAGTTCTAAAAGTTCAGTGCGGCGGTGAGAGCCTGATTGTGGTTTTGTAGTGCCCGATTTCACTCAGACTTCGGCGAGGTTGCTCGAACTCCTCGCCAAAGTTTGATCCTATTCCGGATATTACTCTCGGGTGGAACAACCTTGACCATCCACAATGATGCATTAGCTGGAAAATGGCCTGCACGATTTCCGGCAGTCAATATCGGGCCCGATGTTTCTGTTTGCTTCCTCTCTCTACGCGTGAAGCGGGCAGCATGATCGCCCGTGGCTTTTGCACCGAAGGTGTTTGTGCAATTCACGGGAACAAAATCGGTCAGAAACTCCTACAGTAAACTCAAACTCAATTCGGTTTACACATCGTGATACTGACATTTTCTCGTCTATCTTTATGCCTTGCACACAATTTTCAAGATGTTTTGCAGACGCTGTGATCTCCAGTCGGGCACATTTTCAACATGGCTGATTTGGTGTCGAAACTGAGAACGTGTATGTAGAATCTCGCATTTGTACAATTATGTGGCTCTACTGACGCCTTGCCACAGGGGCCTTCTCCTCCATCGAAAACAATGAGAGCAGCGACAAACTCCTTGCCGCTCCAACGTCACCGTCCGTGTCATCGTCAGACGAAGAACAATGTTCTCCTCGAACCCAACCGCAGACAAAACCTCACGCTTATGACAGAATTCAAGTATACGCTAAGATCAGCTTCGGCTTGGTTCTTCTAGCCATTATCCTGACTGCAGCCTTCATACTCAATATTCTGAGCGAAGATAGTAGCAGTGGTATCGTTCCCAATGCGCCGCCGCCACCATCACAAGGCGGCAGCAAAGTCGTTGAGCATTGTGGTCTCTCGGCACAAGAAGCCATCGATCGGGGATGTTTGTGGGATATCATGTCTTTCGGGTGGATTCATCCTGCGTGCTATGACAAAGAAGAGTCTGATAGGTGGGCAGAGAAATATGGACCCTTTGAATGGTATATTGATGACGGTCAACCGGTGGACGAGAAGGAGGAACCCCTTAACGGCACCCTTACACAGCCATTGAGCCTTGACGAGATTCCGTTCACCCAAGCAGTTTGGACGACACAAGGGTATCATGTCATGCATTGTTTGTACCTGTTGAAGATGGTCCATGTAGCGGCGTTGCATGAGGCGCCTGTCAGCAATGAGGCGGTAAATTTGGGACATACGGATCATTGTGTTGGCTTGATTGGAAATACGGATCTGATTGAGTATGATATTATCACGACACCAGTTAGACTACTATTCGTACAGTGTGTCACTTTGACATGACGCGTGCGGGAACAATTTTGTATATAGGTGGTGAGAGTTAAGTTTGGAATAGCTTCAGCGTATTCAAATGCTCAATACTAGAAGAATCATCACACTCCTATGTAAGCCTCCCTCAAAGCGACGGCTTTGATACCAGAAACAAGGAAGAGCCAGATTCAGCGCGCTGCCGCCCACATGTCTGGTCTCGTAGGATTATAATCTTTTTGTCAACGACATTCATATTCTTCGCCATATTGTTAGGCTGGCTTTGCTTCCAGCTGTACCGGGTCCGCAACGGAGAATCACTTGCTGGCGGATACAAGAATGAACTGCGTGAGAATTTGATACATGCTCCTTCCTTCCTTCCTACAAGAGTCATGCTGTAACCAGAGTTATTCTCGCAGGAACCGCAACACAGCTTATAGAAATCGAGGAGCAATGGTTCGAAGGCGCCCCGCGTTTCTCGAGCGATGGAACAGAATATATGCCTCGCGTAGGTCACGAGGACTCTGGTTACACAGACGAGCCCAGTGAAGCGATTGACGATAATTGGGAATTGTTACATTGGGGTGAGATGTTTCTCTGTACCAAGTGTACTATTGAACAAGCATTGACGTGGAGCTAGGACGCTTTTTCCTCCTTTCGGAAGACGAAGCTCGTGAGGCATGGGGACCAGGATACTGAATACTGGGCTCCCAGGGAAGGTGGCTACCTTGCGGCGTAAGTAGACTCTATCTGCCCAATTGGGATCGAAGTCTACAGAAAGTATGAAATTAATGCTGATGTTGGTTTTTGAATTCAGTCTCGATGTCATGCATCAGCTGCGCTGCATAGTAAGTCCCTCAAACCTCTACAACGACAACTGTATAAAAATGTGAGCTAATAACTTGTAATGTTAGGATCATCTCAGAAAGGCATACTTCCCAGACGTTTACCCTCTGGACAGTCCAGTCCACGGCAGCATACATCGCGACCACTGCTTAAACCATCTTCGGCAGATGGTCATGTGTTCCATCACGTTACTATACATCTCTGGATGATAATTATTTGATTCGGATCGACCCCATACTTGCCGGAACTTTGCCAGAGTTCGGGATTGGGTTTCTGCACGATATAACGGAACTTTGGTAGTACCAAGGGCAGACGGGTTGGGCAGGCAAAACGATGAGTGGGGTGGCAGTCCAGGGAAAATAAAGAATGCTATAGACCGTATGTAGATGTAGGCAATGAATAGGTCTAACTATTTCAGAGCAGTGAATGCAGTTGCTCTTTCGGATCTAAACAATAGCATCAGTGATGACGAAAGATTGTTAATCTCAAACGCACAAGTCAGATGAAACAAATTTTGAGCCAGATATGTGCACTTACCACCATGGCAAATACATTGGAATGAAGAGCAGCCATAGCTTCGGTCGTCTGGAAACATATCTTCAAGACCTTTCTTGGATCCCCGAACTTGTCAACATCAAGCAGTCTTGACACGCGAGGGCCTAAGACTGGATACAAAGGCAGTAATTTAAACCATTTGGACCATCGATATTGAAACTATTCAGAGGAAGAGAATTCTTCAACGAACGAGTCTTTATCAAGATGGAGAATGCGAGGATCTTTGTGCTGCTGGTGGAAAACACCTTAAACGGGATATGATTCAAACCTGGAAGCAGCATACGAAAGAGCAGATTACTGCCGCGAATCCGTTAAAAAAGAAAGCAAATGTGAGCTAGGAAGCAGAGTTGATGGAAGCCTTAGAACGGTGCCAGAAGAAGAATTTGTTGTACAGGTTTGTATATATTCAAAATCAAGCTGGCGAGATTGTACCAGCTACTCGTATTGTGTGGGCATCTGAACATCGTCTGGAAATATCTAGCTGGACTTGGCTACCTCAGCCTACCTGACCTTTTTCGATTCGACGCACAAGACCAAACAGACGGAACGGAAGTTGTTTACCTGGATGGTACGCAGCGAAGTCAGCGTGTTTATCCATGCGCACGAGCTTTGATCGCCGGCGAGGACAATACTATTGCTGCTGGTATATGTAAGGTCTTGGCCTTGACTGGAAGTTCAGCTATTGTCTACAGTAACAGATGATTCAGCTGCTGAACAAGACAAGGTCCCGTAAATCTTATCTGCTAGAACTATGGCGCATTATTCCTGTCATGCGCCCGCTCCTGCCCCCGCTCACCCAGCGCAGGCGGGGCGGGGCGGGTGCTAGGGCGAAGGAGGAGCGGAGGCGGTACTCGAGTATATTCGTAACGTCTTGGCGTTTATTCCGGCTGCATTGAGTTTTGGTACTAACTGGTACGTACTGGTGTTGTATTGTACCGTGTTCTTCACTTCCATCATTGAACTTCGTGTTGACTACGAGTTCAACTTCACCTCGAGATAGCAGCAAATAGCAGACAGCAGACAGCAGACACCTCTCCGCGAACATTCTGGGCGTCACTATAGATTATACATACGAATACCACTCCTTTGCGGTCCCTCTCGAACTCCCTACCCTGCCATTGGGCGCAACCGTCGAATCCAGATACCGAGCGAAAATCTGCATGGCATTAGCTTTTTCCACTTGAGCCGAGCTCGCGAGGAGTGGAGAGGAGAAGAGAAGAGGAGAAGAGAAGAGGAGAGAGGAGAGGAGAGGAGCGTGGGACAAGATGCCCCTCCCCCTCCCACCACGCTTGTTCCCTGGTGACGAGGAGCTGGGAAAGCGGGATGATGACCACAAGCCGGGGATGGGGGTGAAGGGTCCTCTGGACATGTTCTGGCAGCATCGCCGATTGCCTCATGGGCCTCCAAGACGAAACTTGAAACGAATAGCCTTGGGCGTCCTGGCCTTGATCGCCCTCTACTACTTTTTCAAAAAGATGCCCACCGATCTCGAGAGTCCCAGACAGAGGCCAAATTACTCTCGTCCAGGCACTGCACCTGCTCCTGCAACGGACTACACCAACCAGAAGGCGCTGCCTCCAGCGGGACAAGGCTTTGGATCCAAGACAGCTCAAACCCAAGCTCCAGAGGAGTCTCTCCACAGTTTCAATGGCCCCATAAAGTTCTATCAGCTTGCCTCGTCACTACATGCAGTCTCAAATACGAATGGTGCTGATTTGATCAATCAGAATGTGGTATGTACCCGGAAACTGCTAACAGATATCAATTGCTAACCTTTAAAGCTTTTCGCCGCTGCTAGTTTGAAGAGCGCTGCGACACTGCTCCCTATCGCCTGTGATATGGCTGTTCGAGCACGAAACTTTGTACATTTCGCATTTATGGGAAGGGATGATATCTCTATGGACATACTGAAGTCTGTTAATGGAATTACAAAAGAATGCAGGATCATCTTTCATGGTATGTATTCCTTCTGGGTCGTCCCTTTAAACCATCTAACTCTCCCCAGATGCTCGTCCCGATTTCTCTGTTCAAAGCTCCGACTTCCGAATGGAAGTCAGTACCTTTGCCGGCTTCAATCATATCAATACATTTGTACACCCACAGGCGACTTTTATTGATGGATCAGGCGAAGAAGAGCCGTTCTTTCTGAAAGGCCTCAAGAACCGAGCAGCTTCTCTCGTACGAACAGTGATAGAACTCCCCGATAATGCCGAGCAGTATCTGATGTGGGTGACTCTACTGGACAGTGCGTCGTTGAGTGGTATGTTTTGTGCAATCTTTTGAAAAAATCCTACTGAATATCTTTAGAATGGAATAAGGTCAGCATAGATATTGTGGTTCATGCCCAACCCTCAGCTTCTGGGTCTCTGATGAGATTGCTCAATTCTTTGAAGAAGACAGATTTCTTCTCATCTGCTCCACCGCGATTAACAATCGAATTGCCGCATCAGATTGACGTTGCTACGCAAAAATACTTGGAACACTTTAAATGGCCCCCCAACGCGGATCACAACACTGGAAGTTTACTTACATTACACCACCGTATTCCTCAGCATGGACTCAGCCCTGATGAGAACTCGATCCGTTTCCTTGAGGCCTTCTGGCCAGCTGAGCCCTTTATGTCCCATGTGCTTGTCCTCTCGCCACAGGCAGAACTCTCACCTCTGTTCTTCCACTATCTCAAATACACGATGCTTGAATATAAATACTCCAGAACCCCATCCGTACACCATAAAAACCTCATGGGCATAAGCCTCGACCTCCCATCGACTTACCTGAATGATTCGTCATCGTTTATACCCCCAAATACGACGGTTCCCACTCCATTTCTGTGGCAAGCACCAAACAGCAATGCAGCTTTGTACTTTGGCGATAAATGGGTTGAGCTTCATGACTTTGTAGCTCAGCTTCTCGAATCGCAGCACAAAGCTCCAACGACAATGAATGAGAAATTGGTTAGCAAAACCTATCCTTCTTGGCTTGAACATGTTCTGAAGCTTGCCCGCGCCCGTGGATACTCGACTTTGTATCCCAATTTCGATGCGGATACTTTATTGACACTACACAACGACCTCTATCAACCCCCCGAGGAGTTTTCTGAAGATGACCAGGCTGAAACTCCGTCCGATTCTGGAGAGCTCACTGCCAACCCCGATAACCACTTGTCGCTAAAGCATCCAGAGACTACCCTAATCACAAAATCCCTCTTAGCAATGTTACCAGATGATGGCGAGTTACCACCAATCACAGAAATGCCATATCTGGGTTGGGATGGACAGAGCATTGATGTTTTGGAAATCGGGGTGCAGGCTTTGGCATACAGCCAGGCTTTCCGACAAGAGATTGGAGATTGCGGTCTCTCGGCAGCGAAAGACAGGAATGAACTTTCGGCGGCAGACTTGTTTTGTTTAAATGATGAGAAGGTGGAAGCAAAAGAGGGTGGTGATGAAGTGGATGAACCCTAAATGATTGCTTGGTTTGATGAGGCGTTATATTTTCGGGAGCATATACCATATGTATTATACTTGGGCTGATTGTTTTGCGGCTTTTGCATTAGATTACCCCGGGGCTACTTTGTATACTTTGTATAGACGATGAGGACCTAGTCTGGTAACCATTATTCATATTGAGATATTGACCAGTACTTGAAGTCATGTTTCACCGTGCTTTTTTTCTAAAAGGGCTTCATTTTCGATTCGGACTCTTCAGAATCCAGTCAGGATAGACCGGAAGTTCCAGTCCTTATTCCATCTCAAACCAACTCCCAGTTACCACAGTCCCAAAGCTTTATATTTTCCATGAGGCTGATAACCCTCACTTTGGGACCCACGCACCCTCTCAGTCAACCCTCCCCTTCCATAGCGAGCCGGCCCACACACAACTCACGCAGGCGAAGTCTAGGAATCTCATATCTTGGATATAATGCAATACAATAAGCCATCACATCCTCCGCCAGTAGCTTGTCCGGGCGTGCAAGACTTGATACGAGTACGAGCCTCCCTTTTCCAGCGCAAACAAACAATTCCAGTCCCCTCTCTTTCGTTCATAGATTTCCTGGAACTATCTCTCTGCTTTCCAATTGTGGTCAACGTATGAACTCAAGTGCACTTCCAGGGTAAAGTCCTTAATTTGACGGGAAGTAGACATGGCGACAAGCTTTTAGGTAATTCTATTCATTGTATATATGTGACTTCGTCTTGAGCTGTCTGACCTAGCTTCTTCTAATTTCTAACAAGCACAATACATAAGCCGAACCTTCCTTAGCTTGATCATTTGCCTGTGGTATGCACTGAACTGTAGTAAGGTGCCTCGATAGTCAGCATACAGTATCATTTTGAGGACCTCCTCGGTGAAGAACATGCTTAAAACCAGGAGGGTGAAAATATGGGAAGTGGGCAAATAAATAACTTTGTGTCTGGTTCTTGTTTGGCTGAATATAGACTGCCACGACTGAAGATATCCCGTTCGGAACGGCATATCAAAATGTTGTAGGAAGAAGCTGATACGGTAAATACATGTCATTACCACTCTTTGAGTCTTTGAGTCAGGTTATATTATCAGACTGCTTTGTTGAGTCCACCAATGTGTATGCTCTGGAACCTATGCCTTTCCATCAGCTAACTTCGGTCTTCAGCCCCAAATATCTCTTACCGAGATCAACAAAAGCCGGCGAGGAAATCATTGCTAGTTTGACGCTATTCCGCTCTTCCGCTCTTCCGCTTCTCCGCTATTTCGCTATCCGCTGGTCCATGCCTATGATACAAAAACGATCCCAGCTATAATATATATATACATGTAGATACAGTGCGTACCCACGTCGTAAAAGTCATAGTCTATTCATCATCATCCCTTGCCTCCTCCACAGTGGCCTTCTTGGCATCCGCTGCCTTTTGGAGATTTCCCTCTCCAGTAACAGAACGGGTCAAACTGCTCGATCTCGAGTAAACACTTGTCGCTTTCTCCGCATTCGGCGTAATGACCATGCGAAACCTCTTCCCATCCCTCTTGGCATTCGGGTTCTTGGGTTCGTCGCCGTCCGGGTCAGCATTGTCCTCGAGATGCTCCCCGGGCAACGCCAGATCCACCTGAAAGCCCATCTGCCGGAAGGCCCTATTCCAGAACTTCAGCTTCCGCTTCAGATCCCCGTCGTATTGCAGTTCCCTTTTTATCCGCTGGACAACCTCCTTGCGCTGTATAACCCATAACCACGTCGGCTTGGGGACTTCGGCGAGAGCGACGATCTCGCCTTGGAAGCGCTCCCATATGCCTTCCGCGACGCCGTATTTCTGGAGCCGCGGATCGAAGGGGAAGCCCGATGCCAGCGAGTCTTTCAGCGTCGGGAGGAAGATTCGTTTCGAGGTGGCGGACGGGCGCGCCGGCTCGGCGAAGGAGATTCGGCGGGAGCTGGGCCCTTGGGATTCGGAGCGCACGGAAGACGCATAGTCGGATTTGGAGGTGCTGGGAGCTTGGGAGAGTGTCGTCGGCGGCGGTGGAGGGCGCTCTTTGCGTCGCGATCTGGGGATGAAGAGTGAGTGATTGTAACCGAGGCTTCGACCAGGAATGAAGGCATAAATAGGTAAGATGGATAGTACGTTACATACGTTCGAGACTGTCCGCGTTTCTGCTTCGAGTTTGTAGGTCTCCTGGCCCTCTCTTGTTCCTCTAAACCTTGTAGAGCAAATAATACATCCGTCATATTAAAAATACACACAGCGAAAGAAGTAGTGGTAACGATATAAATCGCAGGTCCCTAGTTCTAGCTCCCGACTTTTAGGCTTTAGGATCCTGACTCAGCAGCACTCTAAATCAACAACGAACTACCGGTATCTATTAATCGTAACACTTTAAACCTCGATATAATAAAGGTACGATTTAGCAGAGTGATGTTAGAATAAAAAAGGTATTTAGATTTAGAGTTTTAGTATATCCATATTAAAATAAGTAATAAGTCTATTAATAGGGATATTTACATAATCTTTAAAGTAGACTAGTTTGGAAGTAGAATCATCTAAAAATAGTAAGAAATCATTTAAGCTTACTGTAGGAGAATTCCCTCCGAGATTGCGTACGAACCAATGAGGTTTACAGTAAGGACGCTACTACCCAGAAGAATATGAAGCAAGCTGATGATATGCGAATAATAACGAGAAGCTCTTTCAAAGGGTTAATAGAATCCATATTCATCCACCACTTCGGGTTTAGCTTGAGCCTTGATCAAATAGAAAGTAGAAGTCTTTAAACTATTTTCACACCCCTCTCTTAACACATCATACTGGTGTTTTTTCAATATCTGTCTACGGAGTCTTTAATCCCGCGGGGTAGACAACGGCGTTACTGTATCCTTGAAGCCGGTAGTTAGGTCCGTCTCACTAATCCTCAATATCCCCTACAATGGTCATATAGTATCGATCCGCCGCCATAAACATCTTGCAGTTGATAATATACTGCCTGTCGTACCACAGTATACTAATACATGTATCGATTCGCCATCTCAAGCTTCTGCCTCTTCATCGCAATTATTCTCGGAATCAGACAGCTCACGCAAACCAACTCCACCACGCAGTCCCCAAACACAGATACCCCAATGTCATCCGTCAAGAGCGCCGCCAAAACGATGAGAGCAGTCGTCATCCACGAAGCCGGCGGCCCCGAGGTTCTCAAGCTCGAATCCCGCCCAATCCCAGTCCCAAAACTCGGCGATGTCTTGATCCGCGTCCGCGCTTTCGGGATCAACCGTTCGGAAATGTTCACAAGACAGGGCCATTCCCCTGTAGAGTTCCCTCGTATTCTCGGCATCGAGGCTGCGGGGGTTGTCGAGGAAGCTCCTGGCGGGGAGTTCAAGCCCGGCGACATTGTAGCTACCGCCATGGGCGGGATGGGCAGGAATTTTGATGGGGGGTACGCCGAGTACACTTCTGTTCCTGCGAACCAGGTTCAGGTTGTGAGGACCAAGGTCCCGTGGGAGGTCTTGGGCGCTTTGCCGGAGATGTTGCAGACTGCGTGGGGTGCGCTGTTCAAGACTTTGCAGATTGAAAAGGGCGATACGCTTCTTATTCGGGGCGGGACTACTTCTGTTGGTCTTGCGGCAGCGGCGATTGCTAAGAAGCATGGGGTTTTTGTCGCATCCACTACTCGGAGAGCTGACCGGGAGAAGTTCTTGAGAGACCGTGGTATTGATGATGTTTTTATTGATAACGGCACGATTGCTCCGCAAGTGAAGGAGAGGTATCCAGCTGGCTTCGATAAGATTCTTGAGGTAAGTACTCGAGCAGCCTTTAAGTTTTAATGCTCGTAGCAGCTTCGAAAGGCTAACCCCCCAATGGCTTGTGGGCGTAACCACTGCGGTCGACTCAATGCAGTGTCTCAAGTTGCACGGCATCACGGCCATGACGGGAATCGTAGGTGGCAAATGGACATTCGATGAGTTTTCACCCAATGTGGTTATACCGACCGGCACATATCTTTCCTCCTACGGAGGGAGTGCCAAGGATTTTGTCAATACGCCTCTAGATGAACTCGTGAAGGACATCCTGGATGGTACTATGGATATTCCTGTGGGAAAGGTCTTTAAACTAGATGATATCGTTGAAGCACATAAGTGCATGGATTCAAACGAAGCAGGCGGCAAGATTGTGGTCTTAACATAGATTTTAGGAAAAGTAGTAAGTAATGGCAAATCAATTATTTGCTCTTCTGAGCAAAAACTACTAATTATCTCCATGCATACCGTGCAGTTACGAAAAGTGTATTGTAGTTTGTCAACGCCCGAATTTATTTAGCGAGCCCCTTTCCAGAGAGGGGTCAGGTAGAGACAGGCTGGAAATTCGAAGCATGAAGCCAACTTCACTCGACAGAAATTCGTTGGATAACAGCACCCTAATATCACAATTATGGACCGACTTGAAGTTCCAAAAGATCAACTACTATTTGTTGGCTTATTATTGCGACCTCTATTTTAAACTTTTGTCGCTACTGCAATAACCCATGACAACGCCAATTCCATGCAATGGACTACAAAATCTACGCAAACTGAAGCCAGACGCTGACTCCTCCCAATCCGTCATGTAAATATACAGGGTATCAAAAAGGTTTAAAGACCGGCTGTCCTACGCCCCTGTCCTACGCCCTTCTCCAATGCAATGCGGACATCTCGCATGTCTCGTATTAAAAATATTTTGGTTCGCTTCTTCAGGACATGAAACCAGCGAGGTTCTTCAGAATCGCCCCCGCCGAAGAGTTTGAAGGGTATATAGGCTCTCCCAATTGATTGAATGAAACTCCCGGTACCAAGCTCAAATATGCTTTTGTCCCCCTCTTCTCGTTGAATTGAGATGCCGTGTTCCTTTGCGAATGCCTCAGTAATGATGTCTTGATCGGATGCCGAGTCTGGACGCGCATAACATTCCTTGCCGTTGATGACAACACGGATTGCTTTCCGGTTAAAGTCTTTTGGCTTCGAATAATTTATCGAATCATTGAACACATTCAGGTATAAATGCCCATCATTTCCTGTATCAGGTGCCGTGGGCCCGCCTGATCCGAGTGCCTGTAGCAGCGTCGTACAGTAGTCGCCGAGAGCCTGTGCTAGTCCCTCGCGGGCCCGTGCTAGCGCCTTGCTGCCCCGGCCTCTTTTTTTATGTCCAGGAGTATTTTCAGATTTGTCGTTTTTATAGACAGAATATACACCAGACAAGGTAGTTCCAAAGTCGACACCTATCATGAAGGCGTTAGCACAGGCTTCGTCGGCGCTCAGCGGGATGGATATTTACCAGTAATGGTCTTCTCGCTTGAATCCAGGTTCATTTGTACTTTAGTATCTGACACAATTAGCCGTTAAGACATCGCTGCCAAGCTAGCGACGGATATACCTTCAGAGCCACGCTCCTTTGTGCTGACCTGGTTATCATGTTCCTCGGTATGCAGCGTGAAGTCAATTTCCGGCAGTGGATTTGACTCTCTACCAGAAACCCATTCAGAAATAGCCGAGAAATACTCAGGCACATTTGGATTCGAGATGCTTGTAGTGTATGGCGAGGCTGGACCTGCTGATCCCAAGGACGATAGAGAAGACTCGCGGTGATGGTCAGCTCTCGTCGTGGATTTAGAGGTCAGTTGGCGGCCCTCTGAGAGCCAACTACCACTTGCTGGCTGACGACCCCGCTCTTCGTTTGCCATTGTTGTAGGGTCTAGAAATGCAGTTTCTATCATAGTCATTGTAAATAAGCGGGTGATTATAATCGTCAAATGTGTACGTTCCAAATTCACGACTTGTCGATGCAGATAGAAAGAGGAAGAGACTCGAAAAGTAGGAAAACCATGAGATATTGCTGCCTTGACAGGCTCGACGCCCGACGTGGCATTGCAGACGCCACAAGGCATACAGCATCGCGGGGCACACCTCAGCCTCGTCTTTATCCCTGACCTCACACTTCGGTCATTTCCATCATTTTCAAGAGAAAACAAATAGGTCTATCCCCAAGAAATGGGACCCAGTAATGCCAACTCCCGACATCGAACTCGGCCCCAAAAATGTAACTTCCAAGCGCGGCTTCGCGCTCGTCGCATCCAAGATTAACAGCGATGTTGACAAAACAACCACCATCTACCGACGCTTCGACGAGCTCTCCGCGCGAAACCTGCTCTTCTACCAAGCCGAGCTTGCGGAGTTGGAGGAGGAGTTGAAGGAAAACGACGAAGAAGATAGTCAGGCGAGGGATGAGGTAGCTGTAGATTGCCAGCGGGATTGGAGTGTCTTTGAGCGGAGTGCGGGGGAGGGGGTGGTGAGAGAGAAGAGGAGAATGGAGTTGGTGATGAAGGTCAGGGAGAAGCTTGGGAAATATCGTACGCTACCCAAAAATCAACTCGGGAGGTCAATTGCCCTCACTGACAAAACCCAGACACGGCACTCGCGGCTCACCAAACACTTCTCAATGCCCAACCTCCCTCCCCAAGTACGGTAAAAGCCCTCCGCGCCTGGTTCTTCGACAACACCAACACCTCCGCCTCCCGACAGATCCCCCGTCTCTGGGGCGCATCCGAGCGTATGTACGACAACGTCCACGACCTCGTTGCGCTCCGCGTCCCAGCAGACCAAGACCGCCTCTCCAGCTTCATCCAAAACAACTTCTCCCTGCTCTTCCAAACCTCATCTCCAGACGGGGCTACAACCTACATTTCCGAGCGCTCCGTCTCGCATTTCGTCGCTATTTTCAGTACTGTGTTGGCGGCGATCATGCTCTTCGGCGCTATTATTTCGCTGTATATCGTGAAGAATCCGCATGCGCTGTTGGGGATGTTGAGTGGCTGGACGGTGCTGTTTGCTGCTTGTGTGGGGTTGCTGACGAACGCCAGGCGGGATCAGATATTTGGGGCAACGGCTGCGTATGCGGCTGTGCTGGTTGTGTTTGTGAGTGGGAATTTGGGGGGCGTACCTAGTGCAGGGAATTGTGTTTGTACGCCTGGATAATGAGAGAACATGTAATTATCAGGTGAAGACCGGATTTTCCGGGGATGCGCCTGACAATTAGAAAGGAAATGCTAAGTCAAGCGTGCTTTGGCTGAGAACAATAATGCGATTCAAAGAACATGGCAGAAAACAAAACGTCAGGTATGCTAATGCTTTCAGGTATTAAACTCCCAACGCCAATGCCCCTATATCCCGTGCTTAACGCCAACCATATTTACTCCCTAAACCATATGTATAGATCACGATCCCGAGAACGCTGAATGAATTGCATCTCCCTCCTCAGGCGTCACAAACAGCTCAAGCATCTCGAGCGCGCATCCCGCTACATCGGGCTCTATGCCCGACTCCAAAACTAAATCGTCTTCGGAGAAATTCAGGCGGGAGAGACAGAGGAGGTACTTTTGAGATCCGCCGCGAATAGCAGCGAGTTTCTTTTGCATGTCAATATCATCGTCGAATTTCGTAACGATGTAGTATAATAAACGAGTCGTGAGACTTATTATGCGTGCACTGTCAGGCTATTAGTATTTGTGAGCTGGCTATCGGATTCAATGGCGGTACCTCTCTTCGTGCCGAGCTTTGTAATCGTACAAATCATCTATTTCATCACTTATAAGGCCAACAAGCCTACCGATAACAAGAGGGTGCATGGCCATAGCCTTGCTTGCAAAAGGAGACCGCGTCATGCTAGTCATGAGTTGAATGACCTTGAATCGAAGTTTCGCAAGGACACTCACGTCCATTTTCTCCGAACTTCCAGGCAAGAGCGGAACCTCAGACATAGGGTAGGTCAGGCGTTCCAAGATGTTATTAACAACCTGAGTAGACTGGACACTATCTCCCATAAAAGCACCAAAGCTGTCTCGAAAAACGCTGGTGGATAGTATTCGAAGCATCATTTCGAATTCTGGTATCGGGTGATTGGTACTGAGCATGACGAGGACGAAGTCGAAGCGCATCAGTTTCCAGAAGCGGATGATGTGTTGGTGTTCAGACATGCAGCCAAGGGCTACGATGTGGAGGATAGCTAGACAGGCACTTACATTGATATCCTTCTCGTGACCGTTTGTTGGTTTGGTTTGGAAGCGAGGTATGATTATGATATCTGCGGTAAGCTGGGCAAGGGGAACGATCGTGTCGGTAATGTGAGGGCCAACAGCAGTGGTTTTGAGCTCCAGAGCCAGCGTCAACATATCTATAAGAAGGTATATTGGTGTATACTAGGAAAGTGTCAGAGCGGATCGCTGGGTCGGAGTCAAGAGCGTACGTATTTCTCTGCTATACAATTTGACCACATGGATATGAGAAGCTCGCAGAAGTCAACTGGGAGATCCTTTTGGGGCCTTTTGAACCCTAAAGTCGGTATCTTGCCTAATAAAATGGATTGGAATGATTCGTCAGGGGAAGATGGCAACGCATATTTCTCCAGTTCTTGTATTGTTCGGGCATGATCTAGGCTGACTCGATGGTCAAGCATTGTTCCAATAAACTGACTGATCAGTTTACTGACTGAGTCTGTAGAGAAGCACTTACATCAAACCGATCATCCTGCTTTCCCAGGCTCTCAATGATAGAATCGTCTAATATCAAATCCTGGTGCAAAGACTTCTCCGCAACTGGCTCCTCCGCGTTCGTCACTTCCAAAGCGCCAACTGGACTTTCTACCGTCTTGCGCTTTCGTTTGGCACCTGGCTTACTGGGGGATCCCGCAAGCCGTCTTTGAAATCTCGAGGGAGAAACCTTGGAGGGCGAGAGAATCTCAACTTCATCGTCATCAAAGCCGTCTCGATGTGGAAGGGGCTTCTTTTTCTTGGGGGTTGTGACACTTGCGCCCTTCTTCTCAGCTTCCTGGGCTCTTCTCAATCTTCGGACTCGTTCGGCCTCTTCTACTAGATCCTGCTTGACAAAATCCCTCTCGGTGGCCGCATTCTTCTCTGCAATTCGGGTGGACTCGATCTCCCTTTTCCATTTCGCTTCTTTATCTGCATGGAGCTTGTTGAGGGCTTCTTCCTTGCGCTGGGCTTCTTTGACAACCTGGTCGTTTTTACTCCTCACAATCGCTATTTCGCCTGACTTGGCATTGACCTCGGACTTTAGAGCATCCCGTTCCTTCAACAGCTTCATATCATTAGTATGGCTGAGATAAGATCTTAAAAACACTCACCTCCTGGAATTGCCTCTGCATTTCATCTGCCGCATTGTCCCTAGCGGCTGAAGGCTGGCTGCCTTGCTCGGCTCTCATTGAATCATGGTGAGGAATATGAGCTCGTTGAGGGAGCTGATTTGTTTGGCTAAACCTAGGCGGCGGGGGCGGGATGGGACGATTTCGCTGGCTGTCTGCCAGAGTAGGCTGGGGATTGGCGATTGTGCCGTAACGTTGCTGCCGGAACTGTTCTCGTTGTACTGCTTGTGAGGGCGCGTTTCGTTGAAGGCCTTGGATGATTGCAGGAGTACTCCGGGACTCGTCAATTATAACGGCATCGTCCAAGTCCTCCTCCCCTATCTCATCCCCGTAGTCTGACGATGGGGCCACTGTCACCGCAGCTGCAGGCTTGGAGTATCGAGCCTGGGTGTGGGCCTGGGTGAACTGGATGGCATTGGTCTCGAGCTCAACGAGGGCGTCGATGGGGAGAGAATCCAATTCATCATCGGAGATGTCGAAGTGATCCGGCATCCTTGAGTGTCTTCATTGAGTCAAAGACACGCCGCCGCATTGCATGGCAATCCTGGTGCTGCTTGTTTGAATTTGCGTTGAAGGCATCGATCGCATCGCAGCCAAGGTTTCAAGGTTTCCTAGTCTGGGCATCCGTGGACGTGGTGTGCCATGCGGGAGACGCGATTCTGCCACTTTTCATCTGTCACCGCCTTCGGAGTGAGTTGAGTATCCGGTTCGGAAGACGGACAAAAGCTTCACCGGCTGCCTTGCAGGGTTGTAACTAAAAGCATGAACCTAAATCTTGCGACGAGAAAGAAATAAAATAAAGACGAGATAAAGTTCGCATTCTTAGCTGTATTAGAAGTCAACTTCAAAGAAACATATAGAAAGTCGATAGGAACCTACAGTACCCAGGTACGTAGGTACTTTCAGTCAGTGATTACTTCCTAATACTAATAGGGTACGGTACGTCAGTGAAAACAGCCACCCCAAGACCAGCAAGCCACGCCAAGCCTTGACACGCGCAAAACCCAGCACCGCAAGTTCACCAGTTCACCACCTCCACCCTCACTCCGTTTGTTAGGCTGGAACTGGAACTGGACCCCGAATCTTGAACGACAACTCCCTTTTCTTTGTACCTTCTGCCATCTGGGATCCGCTTCCAATACCTCACACCTCACACCTCACACCTCGCGCAAACACCCTCACCCTCACTGACTCCATGTCTGCGCGTTGAGGTGCCTACTGTACGGATATTCTTGCCCGGTCTTGGCCACTCAATCTCTGCACAACAGGGCAGATCCAACGGAAGGGAATCTCGGAATCCCGTCTGTGACTAGATACAACGCTCTCAAGATGGCAAAGCAACGTCGTGGTGTCAAGTTCAACCACCGAAATGGACACGCCTCAGGTGCGGATGGGCGGCGGAGCAGTTTCTCGGATATCAGCGAGGGCACCTCAGAACCAGGCTCCCCCACGAGAGCCGGAGGTGTTGATGGCGCAACAGATGTAAGACTCCAAAGCATTTAGAGTACAGAGCTCGGGCTGATCCGTGTATCCAAGACGCAGCCACCGTCGGAATACGAAAAGAAAAAGCAGACCTTCATCACGCGAACTTTATGGACCTTGATCATGATCGGCGGCTTCTTTGGTGCTATGTTCATGGGGCATGTCTACATTATCATGGTCATTACCGCCCTACAAATCGTGTCGTTCAAGGAGGTTATCGCCATAGCCAACGTCCCCAGTCGAGCACGGCGACTGCGATTTACCAAGGCTTTAAATTGGTATTGGCTGGCAACAACCATGTACTTTCTCTACGGCGAGAGCGTTATTTACTACTTCAAGCATATTGTGTTGGTGGACAAGGTCCTCCTACCTTTTGCGACCCACCACCGATTTATTAGCTTCATGCTCTATGTTATTGGTAAGAGATCTGGGAGACTGGTGAGAGGCTAATAAGCTGACTGCTATAGGATTCGTCTTCTTCGTCGCATCTCTGGAAGCTGGACATTACCGATTCCAATTTACACAGTTCGCATGGACACACATGGCGCTATACCTCATTGTAGTACAGGCACATTTCATCATGAACAATGTGTTTGAAGGAATGATCTGGTTCTTCCTGCCCGTTTCTCTAGTTATATGCAACGACATCTTCGCATATATTGTTGGAATCACAGTTGGAAAGACCCAGCTAATCAAGCTCTCCCCAAAGAAGACCGTTGAAGGTTTCGTCGGAGCTTGGATTTTCACTGTCATCTTTGGAATTGGTATGACTAATGTGCTCATGCGTTACAAATACTTCATTTGCCCTGTCAACGTAAGAAATATTCTAGCTCCCTATAGCCCTCCTGCTAACTCTTCCAGGACCTCGGTGCAAATATTTGGACCGGTCTTGAGTGTACACCCAACCCAGTTTTCCTTCCTCATGTCTACCACCTGCCAATCTGGTTTCCCTATTTTAAATCATTCTTGATGGCGCCTATGCAAATCCACATCATAATGTTCGCAACTTTCGCCTCCCTTATCGCCCCGTTCGGCGGTTTCTTCGCATCTGGTCTCAAGCGTACTTTCAAGATCAAAGATTTCGGCGATTCAATTCCTGGACACGGGGGTATTACCGACCGCATGGATTGTCAATTTATCATGGGTTTCTTTGCCTATATGTACTATCACAGCTTCATCGCGTTGTACAAAGTGTCACTTGGAGGTGTCATTGAAACAGCGATCATAGGCCTTACGCCTGATGAGCAGATGGAGCTGGTGAAAGGCATTAGCAAGCATCTTGTGAATCAAGGTGTAATTGCAGAAGGAGTAAGTCTTCTAATAAGACACCCTCATGGACCATAGCTAATTCCTGTTAGGTTTTGGATTGCATAACTGGTGCAGTCCGGAGGAGATGAAGAAAAGTACTTGCTTTACGGGTGACGAATTTTCAAAACTCATGCCTTTTCATGTATAATACCCTCCGTCTATTGCCAGCCCATATGGTATGATTCGGCTTGGATTTATTTTTGGGTGTAGTGATAATAGGCCGGATATGTTTCGCCGGGGATCATGCAGAGGCAAACAGAAACAGACATAATGATTATTGCATCTGTTGGTGGTATTTTTATGTAAAATTTCCCACAAAACCTTCCAGCGCTACATGAAGACTATGAGAACATCGAAAAGAGAGCATCAAGATCATCGCGCCAACACTTAGCTCGTATGTATGTCTTTTGTGCTGAAGTCTGCACTCGGGCTCGTCACAATTTGAGCTGATGGTTCAAGAAGAGCAAGTTCTCCTATCTCGAGGGTATCATAGGTTCCTACGGTCGCACCCTCCCTTCCAGCTGGCGTTGCTCGCGCCTGTCGTTTAACAGAAATGCGCTGTAAAATTAGGGGTCAACTCTCTAAATCTCCAGCGTACGCTCGCTAAATTGGCCTCCATGCAGTGGAGTGGCTCTCTCCCGGCGGGCATTGCAGTAGCGAGACGCACCTGCTCGAATTCAGCTCGGAGGCACTCCTTCCGTTCCCAAACAGCCACAGCATGTGCTTGAACTGTGGCACTCTCTCATATTCAACAAAGAGTTATGTTGGGAACTCTTTAATCTTGAAAAGGCCCACCCAGTCTCACCATGTCTGAAGAGAGAGCAAAAATTCCAATAGCATCAGGCTGGGAATGGAAGCTTGCAAACACAAACAGCATCAAACGGTTCCCTCCAGGTCCCAGGTTTGGGCAGTGGACGCCAGCAAGTCAATTCCCGTCCGTGATCCAACTTGAAATTCTTCATACTGGTCATATTACGGATCCAAATGTTGGCGAAAATGAGCGAGGCAGCCAATGGGTTGGAGAATGCGATTGGGTATATCGTTGCAGCTTCCCTACGCCTGCGGAATCATTGCGGTACCCAACCACTGAAATCATATTCGAAGGACTGGATACGTTTGCGACTGTCACTTTGAATGGGAAGGAGATTTTGCAATCCGATAACATGTATCTTCCTGCGAGGATCGACGCGAGGAACTTACTGAAAGACCCATCCTGTGACAGAGAGAATGAAATTGTCATCTTGTTCGAAAGTGCTTTGAAGAAGGGCACGGAATTAGAGAAGCGCTTCGGAGTGAAACAAAGTTTGATGAGAGATACGAGACGTATGCACATGCGAAAGGCGCAGGCAAGTGATCACAATGTGGATCCATTTCTCCGCTGACAGGTATAGTATCATTGGGGTTGGTAAGTTTCACAGACAGGGATAACTTCCTCGTCTAGACTTGATCATGCTGCTCAAACAGCCTGAATTGTGAATCTTCTTTACTTTAGACACTACAGGTACTGTGGCGCTGTCAAGAAAGCAATGCTAACTCAGTTTCAGGGACTGGGGGCCCAATCTTGTCACTTGCGGGCCGTATCTTCCGATATATCTCGAGTGTTATGCTTCCCGGGTTGAGAATATCCACGTCATTACCAGTTCACTGGAAGCACTCGATGATACTAAGTATGCTGCACAGATCAGGGTGAAAGTACAAATCTCAGGCTCGGCCGCGGAATTGCCAGCGAGATACAGTCTTGAGGTAGAGATAACCGACGAATCAGGTCAACATGTTGCTCAGTTTTCAGGAGCCGATGTCTTGTTAAACTTTGAAAACCCCAAGCTTTGGTGGCCAAATGGCCAGGGAGCCCAGCATCTTTACACTGCCAAAGTCACGTTGAAAGACAACTCTACAGTACTAGACTCCTCATCTACAAGATTTGGAATCCGGATAATTACTCTCATACAACGGCCTCTCGACAATGAGCCAGGTAAGACATTCATGTTCAATGTCAACGGTCGGAACATTTTTATCCAAGGAGGCGATTGGATTCCGGCAGACAATTTGCTTCCACGTCTAACCCGAGAGCGCTATTTTAACTGGATAAAGCTTGCAAAGCGGGCCAATATGAATATGATTCGAGTATGGGGAGGCGGTATTTACGGAACGGAAGACTTTCTAGATGCCTGTGACGAGTTGGGACTTTTGGTTTGGCATGACTACGCGTTTGCTTGTGGGGACTTTCCCGTTCATCAGGATTTCTTGGATAGTATCAGGAAGGAAGTGGAAGTTCAAACTCTAAGATTGAGGGGTAGGGCTTGTTTGGCACTCATATGTGGAGGAAACGAGGATTTCATGTTAGCAGACACCGACGGAGAGGTATTCGAGGGAACATTTCTGCGCAAGTAAGTGAAGTTGGACGCAATGATTAGACAGTCGTAATTATTGACATTCGTAGGAAAATCTACGACCACGAGGATGTTGTAGGCCCGTTCAAGGATACCGACTTCCCTCAACGGGAGATCTATCTTGACATTATTCCTAATACGGTAAAAAGACTCTGTCCAGATGTTCAATATTGGCCGAACTCTCCTTGGGGAGGCGCAGAAGCAAATGATCCAACGATAGGAGACATTCATCAATGGGATGGTGAGAACCTAACAACATTTCTCACGACCGTGACTAATAAACTCTCATAGTCTGGCATGGCAAGGGCAAATCCTATCAAGATTATGGAAAGCTCTCAGGACGCTTTGTCTCGGAATTTGGAATGCATGGATTCCCTGATATGAGAACTGTCTATGAATTTGCACCCCGCCCTGAAGACCGACATCCACAGTCCCGAGCAATCGATTGCCACAACAAAGGCCACGGTGCGGAGACTAGGATTGCACGCTATCTCGCAGAGAACTTCCGATACAGCCAGAAGCTAGAGGATTTTGTCTATGTAAGCCAGCTTATGCAGAGCGAGGCTTATGGTTACTCTTTGCGGGATTGGAAGAGGAAGTTTGGAGGGAAGGGGAAAGAAAGCTGCGCTGGTTTGATCATCTGGCAGGTGAGATGATTATTCAGATTTCATCAACAGAATGTGAGATACAAACGCTGATTCGAACTAGTTTAATGATGTTTACCCGTGCACGAGTTGGTCGTTCGCAGATTACTACCTTCGACCCAAACCTGCTTACTACACCATTCGACGAACGTTCGCCGAAGTAACCATCGGTATCGAACGCA
Organism: Lachnellula arida; assembly: GCA_007821475.1. Classification (NCBI taxonomy): domain Eukaryota; kingdom Fungi; phylum Ascomycota; class Leotiomycetes; order Helotiales; family Lachnaceae; genus Lachnellula; species Lachnellula arida. The sequence goes on from QGMF01000151.1 coordinate 43,582, forward strand.
CCCCTCGATCACTATGGGTCGACGATGATCGTCCAAGAGACACGGATATCCCATCTTTCTCCCTCTTTGCGCATAATACGACCTTGGAGGTGAAGAAGTACGAGCTAGTCCTCACGGCATATGACCTGCTCACCGGAAATTACATTCCATATCCAACCGAAACTCAACCCGTGACCCTACTTCCAAACCAGAACACCGAACTTGGAGTAGTTGAAAACCCAGACTCTCTCACGGAAGAATCTCTAATCGTGCTATGCGCAAAGTTGGTAGATGCCTCCACCGCTGGAGCTGGCAAAGTTGAGGCCAGGCATGTGAACTGGCCAGAACCGTTTAGGTACCTCCAGTGGCACAAAGACACCAAGGTCACTGTCGAGGTGCTTGAAGCAGAAAATGGTTCCGGGTGGGAGAATGTGGTTAGACTAACGGCAAGCCATCCTGTGAAGGGCTGTCTGCTATATATTGACTACGATGACGGCGAGGATGCTATTTGGGAGGATAACATGTTAGATCTCATGCCGGCAGAGTCGATTGATGTGAATGTGAGGGGACTGGGCGGAAGAAATATCAAGAATAGGTTCTTGAATGATTGGGAGCTGGGTAACGATAAGATATAAGGCCGTTATGGCCATGCTTAAGTTGGAAGAAGGGGACCTGAAATACATCATTAGTCGGGACTTGGTTTCACTATTCCATTTTCCGTGGTGCAACCAGATGTAAATTTGATAGTACATTTCTAGTACCTTGACCTCCGTCTATTTTGTCTTTTCAAGACGGCACAGTACATAGTCTTTCCCCCCACTTTGTTAAAAGTGACTAGCTAATATGCAATCACATGCATGGACGAGGATCCATTAATCATCACTCTCTTTCATTAATCGCTGTTTCCTTTTTGCTTAAACAAAGGTATAAGGGAAAGGAAGGATTGTGTAGAAATAAGCCGAGAGCATCAATGCTGATAAGTTAATAAACCCTCTTTGAACCATCTGCTACTGTCTGATTTTACTTACTAATTCTGAGATTGGCCAACGAAATTAGTGTATTGAGCAGAATGTCTGTGATGTTCTCGTATCCAGTCTCCTGGATCTCTCGGAAGTGGCAACTGGCAAACATCTCATACCTTTTGCAAGCCGACTTTCTTTGCCTTCCACTATAACATTGTTAACATATTTCTACTTTCTTCAGGGTGTTCTTACGTCGAAAGCCACCTGCACATCTCTAAAGAATCGCTCTCCAATAAGCCCACCACCCAAGCCAGTCTCTTGATGAAAGTAATCCTTCCCTCTCTTACTTACCTAGGTATTGATCGTCGCCTTACCTGCGAAGAAGTTCAAACCGCGATAAAGGAGCAAATATCATTTTATGAAATTGATAGCTTCCATCACCTACACCATTCAGCAATCATCAAGCCTCCATTCACCAAGAGTCCCCGCAACAAACCCAGTCAAGTTCCACTGGGCTTTATATCTACTTCCAGAAAGTCGCTTGGTATTCTCAACGAGGCTGGCCTATTGCTTGCTGATTTTACATTCTCGAATATGTCGTCTTTCTGAGGTGATGGAGGTCAAAAGATAATTAGTGGTATTGAGGATAGGGGTGGAGATCATCAACAGTAAATGTGCTTCTCGAGACGAGATGTCCTGTGAATGCCGGCTATAAAGACTAAACTCGAGTTGGTGAATTACACCTAGCAATCAGTTAAACACTCATTCTATAAAATATCCACATCCAACATTCTTTCTAGAACGAACGAACAATCTCGAAAAACTGCAATGGCATCCCAAGAAAGCATTGACAACTTCCTCGTCCTGGTGCTCAAGACTGTAAGCGCAACTCAACCATCCTACCTAGGTACAAAGCCATCAGTTACATGCTGACCACTGACCTTCCAAGGGACTACAAGAGGGTACACCCCGCCTCGAACCACTTGCCGCTGAATGGAACAATGAAAAAATCGAAGCAGCTTTCGAACGCTGGGCAGAATCGATTTCCTCACCCCTGGAAGCCATGGAGATCGGCACCTCGATTGGCAGAGCCCTCATAGCCGCCGCTCCAGGAAGAGGGCTGGATCTTTGGCCCCTGGAATTGGTGTTGCGAGGATTGAGCTTCCATGCCAAAGAACGGGCGGAGAAGCGTGGGTGCAAGAATCGAATACATGATACTGGTCGTCGTCACACGGCTGCTTTCTACCCCATAGAAGGTACTTGGATGCTTGCGTGCAGGGTGGCGGAGGCTTTGAAAGATGTTGCGCGGAAAGATCGGGTTCGGGGTTGGGTTATGGATTTTTGATGATGGGTTTCGCCTTGGGTTGCGATATTGCGAGAGTTGGGGTTGCCGTCAGGACGGTTTGGTTTGGTCCTGCAATGGTTCAGAATGTGCTTTCTTTTGGACAAGACATAAGAATTGAATAATATTCCAGAGAGGCTCGGACTGATGATGTGGAATTTAACTCCGTGATCTCCATCGTTACCGACACTTAATGATTTCAAATCCTGCTGATGAAACGAGCATTCCCGTTGGTCTTCACCAGTCGCCCTTCCCCGAACTCAGGTCCCCCGTTTCCTCATTCTGGTAACAAATAGTCGATGAGGAAACAGGGTCTCAGCATCATAGCTACCATCCCACCCAGTATCCCATTCATAGCAAAATGCTCTCCCGGGCAAAGCGTTGTTCCGCCTCCAAAGGGTAGCAGTATTGGCATCTTATAATGAAAGTACTTCGATCTCGAAGCACCGACCTAGCCACCACTTGTATCTTTGTCCAGGGATTGACCCATGAGAAATCCTGGTGGCATATCGTGGAGATTAGAGAGTACTTGATGTCCTTCATCATTATCATTTAGCTTTGGAGAGACAACATGGGTTCCCATTTCCAGAATTCCCAGGCTTTGCTTTGAAGCTCCAAGAATCCCGCCGCCTAGAGAATAAACGGTCCAAAGACGAAAATATAAGAGCGGCGAGAAATCTGACTAGCAGGCTTGACGTGAAATATGAGTAAAGATGTCTACCACCGACTTGTACTGTCACCGCTATGGAGTAGACCTGGTCGGGATGAACAAAAGAAGCAAGCACATTCGCGGTAGGCTATGCCAAGGAGTTACTAGGCGAACTCTGGGATTGCGTGCTATTCCAAGTTTGCAGGAAAGGGGTTCAGAAGAAGGGAAACCAACATTGCACAGTACAGTCAGCAGGCGCAAACGGCTCACTCCTCAGGCGCTTCCATCCAATCGCGAAATGGGGTCATGAAAAAAGGGGAAACACTTACGATACTGCAATATGGAACTAGACAATTCAAACCCCTACAGAAATCCAGATAATTTGGTAAGAGTCATGATCATACTTATGGACTCGGTGTTATTAAACCCAATTCAGTATCACTTATAAAATTGCTCTAATATATTTCCCATCGAAGTCGGAAATCAAAACAAGATCCAAGATGTCCAGCAAGTGATAAAAGCCATGGTGTCTCATAGTCTCTTTAGAGAGTAGAAGAGGAGGCTCGAGTAATGAGTGAACTTCGTAGCTTCCCTCGCACGCCTCGCGTCCCAAGGCTACTCAGCCCTGCCACTTCACTCGTCCACTCCTGAACAAATTTACCATGCCGATAGGCAGCAGTCCAGCATCCACGATGTTGAGACCTGCAAATTGCGGCGTTAGCATTGCCTTATCAAGACGGATTAGAGAGCTCGGTAGTGCTTTTAAATGCCCCAGAACTCATGAGACATCGAAAATCAACCATACATCCGAACGAATAATTATCGGAGAAGCTGCTTACCACCAAATCTCTCCGTCATATCAGGACCATAAAGTTGAGCAACCCATCGCATATAACCAGCATCCATGTTTTCAAAGCTCTGGGAGGTGCTCAGAGTCGTCACATCATTCGGGTTTACATCCAAGAACTCTGGTCCGGGCTGCTCAAGTAGCTCCAGAAAGACATTATACAAACTGCCTTCAAAATCGCACTCGAACTCCTCTCGGAATCGAGCAAACTCTTCAAATGACATAAAAGTGTCTGCATCATCAGGGACAAAGTCTGGGTCGTTGACGTAGTCGTGATCGATCTGCCCTTTATCGAAAGCAATTTTCGCGCAGCGGTAGGCATCCAATTCTGCTTCTATAAAGTCATCGATAGTGCTAGCTGGCTGTTCAAAGACTGCATCCCGAACTTGGAGGAGTCCAATAAACGGGTTCTAGTTAACGTATTAGCATAGGAAAAGGTAAAGTTTCAAAGAGAACCACGGAGCTTAGGAGCTGTCTCGGGAGCTTGCATATTGGCTCCTGAACCAGCTCCCAGCTCCCAGCTCTTGTAGAGAACACTTTTCCTAATATGAATAAGCCTACCTGAAGTTCGAGTCCACCGAGGCCAGTGGGAAAGTAGAGATATCCATCAGGGATATCTGAAATTCCGAAGCGCTGCTCGAGAGTCTTCTTCAAAAAGTCAACCACATTGCTGTCAGAAAATATACGGGTCTGTATTCGGTTCATGGCTGAAAGCATCATGTCAACATGCTCTCGTCCGAAGCAGTTGGCAGGCTTCCCGAAATTGCTCTTGAAGAATGTCCCGGCATAGGTGTTCCAGGCCTGAATCCAAGAAAATACGCTTGTTTTCTTGTCTTCCAGCTGGGTTCTCAGGTCGTCGATGTGCTTATCCACCATTTCTTGGTCGATGATAAAGCGTCCAGTGCTTGACTCAAGCCTAAGAAAGCCCCATCTAATGTCTCCAACGGGGAGTGATGGATCGGTAGGCTCCAGTCCTTCTCGCTCTCCTTGCACCCGCACAGTTCCTGTCTTAGCCTCATTCAATGATACCCCCATGATGTCTGAGAAGGCTATACGTCAGCAGACCAGGGTTAGCATTGCCGGATATAGCAGATTTTGGGAGTTAGGAAAATATCTCGGGAGTAGCCGACTATACAGTATTGGAAGTAGGAGGAGATTGAGAAGGGTACTTGCCTGTGATAGCTTCCCAAGCTTTAACAACCGTCTGGTGAGAAGATGACCAGACCCAAAAATCATCGTGCATTCTATATAGTTGGGCTCCGTCAGTCTGCTGATTCACCGAGTAGTCCAGGCAGAACAAGACCACTTCGCCACAGACCGCGGATAGAGCATGTGCACCTGGGACGCCTCTCTTTCGAACTCGTGTCGAAGCTGACGAACCATCCTCGGTAAATTTGAGAGGTGCCTCCATGAATCTTTGAAAAAAGCCGAGCCATTTGTCCGACAGTCCAAAAAAGGAAAGCACTGCCTTAACTGTGGAATGGGGTAGTGAAGGACTCCAGTCATCAAATTCGGAGCGTGCACATGTAAAATCTCCGTATAGGCGGGTGTTGACCAGAATCTCTGTCGAAACAAGGTGCAACAAAAACTGTTTGGTAGCCATCGACGACTGTGGTATTTCGTCTTCAGGTTCCATGTCATATTCGTCATCGAAGTTCGACGAGGAAGAGAGTGCCGACTTTCGAGCTGCTATGGAAGCCAACTGCTTCCGTGGAGCTTTACCTCCAGTTGACTTTCTAGCTGTTTGTTTTGTGCGTCCTCCCGGAACCCTGATCACGACCTCTTCTTCACCATCCACCTCCTCGGTATTCGAATATTCTGATTCAGGTAGTTGAGACATGAAGAAAATGGATTTGTAAAGTCCCTGGCGCTTGCTTTGGACGCTCGGCTTCATGGCCTGGGGTCCAAGGAAGTATTCTCTTCTCTTTTTGTCTAGTCTCGAAATTGGTTGGCGCAAGGAAGTCCATGCTCCATCATAATTGGAAAAGTCCATAAACGCTTGCCTAAAGAACACCGACCACTTCACTCCAATGAACTGCAAGAATATTGCTTGGAGGAGGTCCTCATCAATGTACATATGAAACGCACCAGTCACGTGTCGGCGTTGCTCAATAGGCACCTCAGTCTCCCAAGACCACGCGTGGAAGGTAGCGATGCGCATGTTTAATACATCGGCCACCTCTCTGGACAGACGATGGTGTCAGTATGTTTTTTATCAAGAGTCTTGGGGGAGAATGTCCCAATGAGATATAACAATGGAAAGTTGGATCTCAAAACAAATATCAATTGGTTGATAAACGGACCACCAACGTACCTGAGAATTACAGAGCTTGCGAGAAAATCTTTCAAAACAGCATTCTTCTCTTCGGAGAGAAGGTTCGAGTTTAGAAGACCCTGGATTGTCCAGCGAAGAACCGGCTCGTTGAACTGACCGGGAGAGGAAAGCTGAATCTCAAAGTCTTCGACTTGCTTCCGAAGAGCCTCGAGCGCTTTGGCAGCTTGCTTGTTCTTTCCGGTCTTTCCAAACAGATGGCGCAGATACTCGGAAATTGCCGCCTCGTCCGTCTCGTAAGGCTCGAAGACAAGCTCCTCCCATTCTGCACGTGACGCATCTCTAGCTGCCGTATTGATCTCCTCGAATCCTTCCATGGCATCATCAGATGAAGTGTCAGCAGCAGACTCCTGCTTCTCGGCAGAAAGCCATTCCGTCACGAGCTGGCCATATAGAGCCGCGTACTGGTACTTCAAGGACTGGACGTCGAGTCGTTTCATGAGAGACTGCTCCCAATCCCCCAAAAGCTTTGGCGAAATGGACGGATCGTATCTGGCCTGTTCGAGAAAGCGTTCGAAGTTCTTGAGCATAACCTCGAGACGAGGGTCATCGGTGCTTCCGCTGATGATACGCCCGGCTCCTCCACCTCTATCTCCTCTCTTGCGTTTTGAAGTCTTGACCGCGAAGCATTGTTTCAGGCCCTCCACTAGGATCGCAAGCCTCTGCTTCTGGTTGGATTGAAGTTGGGTAGAGGTAAGAAGGGAAGACTTCTGGTCCTCGAAGATGGTTCGTCTTCTTGACAGCTCTGATAGCTTGGTGGTGGTGATGTCTTGCAGAGTTGAAGAGAAGACAGAAGAAGACATGACGCTTGTGAGTGGTGCTTGGTATATAATGCTGCTGAAGTATCACGTGTTGAGGAGATGGTACACCTCAGTTGAAGAACGAAACGGATCTGAGAAAGGGGCGGGGCAAGGGCATATATATAGTAAGTTAGTGTAAGGATCTGCGCAACAGACAAATAGAAAGCAGGGATTTTTGTGTCAAAGTGAACGAAGTATGACTCAATGCTACGGCGCAGTTACCGCTTTATCCTCCAGACAGAAGGGAGGGAACTGCACTGGACTGGGTGCTGGAAAACTGTAAGCGGCTGGAACCCGGTCCCGAAGTGGAAGTCGGTATATCCCCGAAACGCCTCATCCCACCCCATCTTGTCCAGATTATCCATTTGAGGCTCCAGGGAAGTGATTCTGATGTCTCTGATGATGGAACGGTGAGGATCGATGGGTTGATGGACGAACGTTGAGAAGGGAGAAGTCCCGTCGTTACCTTAGCTTGGCAGTTATTTCGGGTTTTCACGTGATTTTGGTGTCATTGGTCGAGAGTTGCGAGTCGAGCCGTTCCGTTCTAGTGCAAAATCTCAAAGGCTGGCAAGACATTTCACTGGATGGACTTATTATTACAGCCAATAAATTCCCGAATCGGCGGGATCAAATTTCAACCTTGTTCTTTATGGACTAAGGCTCTTTCTTGGTTTCCTGATATCAATGAATGCGCCTTCCTCCGAATCCTCCCCGTCCGTAATGTTTCAGCGTCTCTCCATCAACTTTCACTCAAAGCTTACTAGACACCCATTGTGGTTTTTTCTTTGTGGCAAAAGCCTCCAGCCCAATCTTGATGTTTTCGCCCCCAAAAAGCTGGCGGTCAAACCTGTCGCTGATGATCTGCGCGCCACGCTCGACACTTGCCGTCTCCCACGTCTCTCTCAATGCCGCCCTTGTCACAATCACCGCATCAGGACTCAAGAGGGATATCTTCTTTGCCATCTCGACACTCTCATCAATAACACTCTCTTGAGTCTTAGAGATCTTATTTATGAGGTTGTGTTTCAGCGCTTCTTCCGGAGTGAGCCGACGGCCCGTCAGCGCTATCTCGGACGCTACTTGCATCCCGCAGTTCCTTACTACGCGCGGAAGACCACCAGCTGAAGCATATAGTCCAACCGTGGCTTCAGGCAAGCCAAATGAAGCCGTAGGGGATGCGACGACCAGATCACTACTCCGGGTCAATATCAGTCACGTGGTATCATTAAGAAACCTACCAGTTCAAACAGATTTCAAAGCCACCACCAAGGGCGAAGCCATTTACAGCTGCGATGACAGGTTTCTTGCCCACCCGTTTACTGATCCCGGCAAAGCCAGACGGTGGGTGACGGCGTTCGGATATTGGGGGAGGGTTTTTCCTGAATTTCGCCTGTTCGATGAGGTCTTGCCCTGCGCAGAAAGCTTTGCTTCCTGCGCCGGTGATAATTGCTACACGGAGTGAGGGTTCATTATCGAACCATTGGACGATAGCATCAGCTTCCCAGTGAGCGGCAGAAGGAATCGAGTTCATCTGTTGAGGTCGGTTGATGGTTATGAGGAGAATGGAGGGTGTAGGGTAGGAGAGGATGAACGAGGAGGACTTTGGGGCCTGAGTTTGGAGAGTAGAAGCCATTGTTGGAAATCAAATCGGTGTTAATGATTGAGAAGAAATTGGACGACGTTACGATGAGGACTTGACTAGCCCTTGGAATTTGTATTAAACGAGACCCCGCATAATCCTGCCGAGGTCACAAATGTCAGCAACAACTAGGTAGGTACCTACCGATAGTTGGATTATTAGTGTTTGTACCATATTCAATCGCCAGGCTTGAACGGCATTAATTATTCATTCACTGCTGGCCTGCTTATTCCAAAGCTCAATGGCATCGGTTACTTACTCATGTTCAATAAATTGGATAGTAATATTGTTTCTCTCAGTTCACGTGATCTTCCTAATCAGGAAACTCGCCCGGTTTGTTGCACGTCGCGCCACAGGGCGATTCAGAAGGCGATTCAGAACTTCAGGATGCGGTTCAGGATGCGGTTGATGGTTAAGGCAGGAGGTCTGAGATTTGACACGGTATTTCGCTGCAGTATACGGCCGTGACTTATTAGCTAATTATTAGGTATGTCGAGATTTTGGTCGAAGAATGTCCACTGATACCAATATTAGGAAATACAGCGTGTCTAGCGTTTTTACTGGTTCTGATATTTGTATTTTCTGAATGTTGATCGTTAGTCGCGGTACTCTTGAACCACCCTTCCCCCTTTTGCCATCTCAGTACGGCATTCGCTATATCTGTTATTGTACATCGGTCATACAGCATTAAGATCGAGGTGAAGTAGAGTAAATATCTAATGCAGAATTACAGAGTCTGCTGATTTTTTGGATTTCATTTCACTCCTCAAGGACATCCGCAAAAACTTCCCTGAAAACTCTCAAATTCTCCCCTCGTCAAAAATCGCAAACACAATTTCCTCAAACCCTTCCACACCCTTCTGTCTCCGCCCCCCCAAAATAACCTTCTTGAAAATCTTAGCCACCTCTGCCGGCGGATTTCTATACGCCCCGCATCCCAACGCACCCAGCACCAACCTCTTCACCCCCTTCTCCCTGGCAACCTGCAGTATCAACCGCACCCTCATCGTCATAATCTCTCTATCCGTCTCAAACTCATACGCCCCCTCTCGACTAACATCGGGGTCTCTCAACGCAGCACAAGAAATCACATCTACGAAAAACCAGGATGCTTTGGGGAGGTCGCTGAGAAGCGAGGACCGGAAGACGAGGACATCGGGTGAGTAGATAGCTGCGTCTTCGGGGATGCGGTAGAATGACTCGTGGAGGGAGGCGTAGAGTGTTGATCGCATGCACAGCGATTCCTCTTGGGCAAGGGCACCGTGAAGGACCCCGCCGCCTGGTCGTAGCGCGGAGGCCATGTTCAGGACGCCGATGCGGGACTTGGAGTGTGGCGGGAGGTGGATAGGAGGGTTTGGGCGGCGTCAAAGGTGTCGCTTTTGATTATTCTGATTTTGGGGCGCGTTGATAGGGGAAGCGGTGCAGATGATTGACATGTCTCGGCTACACCAGCGCCGGTTTGTGTATCTCCGTTGCCTTTGGGGTTGTCTGCTGAAAGCCAATGGGGGGGTATATTCTGTACGCCTAAACGTTCTTCGGTCACTAGATCAATCCCAATATCCGCGACGATCAGAAATATCATCGTTTTTCAAACATCTGGGGTGATAATGATCTTCCGGACTACCCCAAGGCCAGATTGCAAGAAAGCATACTTCTTCGTATTCACATTTACCACACTCGAGCCATGTACTCCAATCTAAATAGCTCAGCAGCCTTTTCACCGGCGACTTTGGATTATCTGCACCGAACGAACCGCTGTCCTCCGGTTGAAGAACAATGTCTCTTACTTCAAAGAGTGTGTTGCAAATTTCCCGCGAGACGCTCAAGATTGCTTCATAGATCAAGTGATCTTGTGTGGTCTTTGGATATATGGATTGCAAATAATGCGTGGCGCAGATCTGTTTTGCCGTTGAGACGTCGATGGTGCTATTATAATCGATGAAGTTTGACAGAAGAAGGTTGATTTCTGATTGGATACCCTTTTGCGTAGCCTTTTCCGAGGCCATGAATTGCAACCGGTCAGAGTACCGAGTAACAATCAGATCCACCACTCCTTGCCAATCAATGCTGTTGCGCTCGCGGGATTTATCTGCCGACAGTACTTGGTGCAGGTCTGACTTGAGGCGTGTGATCACTTCAGACTCAGATGAGACCAGCCTGGGAAGTTCAGGCCTAGATTCGTCCGGATTGGTAAGGTTGAGTGGATAGAAGAAGGCAGACACCATTGAAGAACGATCAATGGTTAATCTACTAGTTGGGAGACCTTGGAATCTTGCTGCTATACCTCTCATGTATTCGAGCTGAAACATCTCGTTGTATGCTTCTGGTTGATCGTATTTGGGCCTCTTTCTAGAAGACAGGAAATCCAGGCCATCGGTGAAGTTGCACAATATCAGTTCAAATCCTCCTTCCATGCGGACAAAGCCCTCCAACCCCCATTCAACACCAAGATCGCATAGATCTCTTGCGCGCTCGTAGTCACCCCAAGGCGTAGTTGAGTTGATGTCATTGCGTAGTACGACATCTTGCGTATCCAAGGTACCCATAGATGTTTTACCTGCAGACATTCCATCGATGTACAAGAGACGAGATAGCTCTCGCTTGGTGCGATACTCGTGCAGATAGCCTGGCATTTCTTTGTTCGGTGGTGGAACACGATGTGGTGACTCAGAAGCATCATGATCTATGCCCACATCGTATGGTGGATCAAGTCTCCACTCGGAATCTTTTTCGTTTGGAGGTGGCCGTCTTCCTCCTGGAGGTCTTCCTCCTGGACCTCCTCCTCCTGGACCTCCTGGAGGTCTTTGACCTGGAGGACGCATTCTCATTGATCTGGCAAACATCTCCGCGTGCTCAATTTCGAATGCAAGCCATTCCATCCCCTTTACGGGACCTTGTGCGCGCGCGCCATGATATAGAATCGTATCTGCTGGAATACTGGCCGGGAAGTAACTCATCCCATTGTGTTTGAGGGAGGAGCCCCATTGCCTCAACGAGGAGTGAAGTGCGTTGAAGATCTGAGGGCCATTCTTGCGTGCAATCTCGATACTCGGCCCATAGCTGTCAACAGATGGGAGGAGGGGAGCTTGCTCTGGCCGCACTTGCGCTTGGGTCGAAAGTGATAAGCAAAGGAACGGAAGAAGGATATGCCAGTGCCAGCGAGCCATATCAACCATGTTGGAGGGTCAGAAAGTGCAGTTAGAGCTCAGACTGGAGGTATGAACTGAACTTCACAAAGTGCATTTTCAGTGAAGTTGCAGCTGACGCGTCAAATCCCTGTTTAACCTTATCCACTCCACTTCGTCTCCTCCGAAGTTTCGCAGATAAGGTTAAGGCACAGCACACCTGCACGGACCTTACTATCAGTTTAGCAGCATCACGCGAATAGAGTCCTTTCGCCCCACAAATCTCGACTGCCACTATATAAGTGCAGATCACTTACCTTACCTGATTAGGCTATGTATTATAGAAAACCTTACTATTGCGTAAGAGGTGTTTCGGAGGAGAGTATATTATAATCTGCGCGATCTATATAGACCCCTATAATTAGCTAATATAGAGGTGATAGGGTAAAGTCTATAGGGCCTTATTTTATTAAAATAGAAGCATTTATAACGTAGAAAGCAATATAGGAAGGTGCTTAAAGCGTTATATATCTAGTTAAAGAGAGCCTCTAAATGTGTCCTAAATCGCTATTAAATTGCTATCTTTTTATATCCTTTATACTACTAAAATAAGCCTAAAATAGACTTCTAAAACCCTTAATTTATTACTCTTCTAGATGCTATTAGACTCAAGTAATAACACTGCTAGCAAGCTATTAGTAAGGCTCTCTAAAATTAGGTTAATAATAATAGTAATAATAACTTTATAAATAATCCCTATTACCTTTAAAAATATTAACCTTCTATTATATATAACTCTAATATTCTATTTAACCTTAATTAGTATAGTAATAGCGATTATTAAGAGTATATAAAGTTTATAAAGGTAGAGATTTAATATATTATACCTCTATTATATCTAGAAGAGATTTAGTAGCGTAACTACTATAACTCTAATATTAAGACTACTTTTTGCGTAGTATTATATTAACTAGCTAGTTAATTACGCTAGAAAGATATAGTTCTAATTTTTAACCTATCTAGCCCGCAGATATGTAATATCTTTAATAATATTATACTCTTTCTTATAGACTAATATTAAGCGCTGCTATTTTAGGATTACGATTATCTAACTATTTAGAAGCTTTAAAAGTATATAGATATAGTAGAGGAATAAGCTAGTATTAGAAATATTTAAGGATTTGTTAATAGCACTCTTTAAGCGATTGCTTATTCTAGGACCTTCTCTTAGCGCCTATTTTATAATGGAATAAAGAGGATTTATGCTATTAAATAGTAGAGAATTAGTATATTAGATAGCTTAATATTATTACTAGCAGGACTATTTAAGGGGAGACTATATAACTAGTTAGTATTCTAGAACTTAGAAATAGTAGCACTTTTATAAGAGCTCCTAAAGGATAAACCTTAAGAGACTAGTCCTTTTATCTTTAGTAATCTAGTATATAAAGGGTCTTTTAGCACTATAGCAGCTTTCTAGCAACTAGTAGGTGGGAGACTTATAGTAGAGGAAGCTATATTTAACTATATTATATTATTAGTAAGGATTACTATAGAGTATTACTTTAGGACTATTATAAACTGTTAGAGTTAGAATTATAATACTTAGACTTTAAGAATTAGGTCTTTAACTATAGGAGAGGTTTATCTAGTTTGAGTACTTTTTAAGAACCTCTTAATCTGCGTTTAAGGTAGTAGCTTAGTCTCTAACTTCTTCTTATATAAGCTACTATCTATAGAAGAGTATCTTTATAGTATTTAGGTGTAGAGTTATAATACTATTAGAATATTAAGAATATTAGGATTTAGATTAAGCAAGAAGAATAAATGCCTCTCTTTCCTAAAGCAGCCTAGTTTTGCTATATAATATAATTTAAGCTAATCGTATTACTAATCTTTTAATAACTTAGTATATAGCCGCTAGGGCCCCCGCGACTATTCTTACGACACGTGTAAAACTATAAAATCGAACTATAAATAGCTTTATAACTATAAGTAATTATACTTAGAAAATTTAATACTATTAAGAATAATACTTAATTAATAATTACTAACGCGACTTTTATAAATTAATATATTATATAGTAAGAAATTGCTAGTTAAAAGAGTGTTTATTATAAGGTATATAAAAACCCTTATTTTAGGTCTTTATTG